>CAUYRH010003759.1:0-11307 GCA_963574655.1 Perodicticus potto
TGTTGGTCTTGGGGGGGTGGTTTTTGTGTGTGTTTTGGGGTGTTGGGTGGGGGGGGGTGGGGGTGGGGTGGGGTGGGTGTTGTGTTGTTGTGGGGTGTGGGGGGGTGGGGGCGGGGATGGGTGGGAGAGAGAGGAGAGAGAGGGAGAGAGGGAAGGAGAGAGAGGGAGAGAGAGAAAGAGAGGGAAGGGGAGAAAGGGAGAGAAAGAAGGAGAGGGCGGACGGGGAGTTGAAGGGTAGGAAGAGGCTTTATCCTCCAGGCACAGTAAGAACGGTGGAGTTCATTCTAAATAAAACTGACCCCCACCGAAGGATTCCCCGCAGCGAGGAACCCTGCACACAGCGCCCAGCACACAAAGTCACCCAGCAGGACCATCACGGGCCTAAGACTGTAACACTGGCTGGGAGCTTCCGTACTTCTAGCAAAACTGTAACCAGGAGTTACAAATAAGAAAATGAATTTATTCTTAAGAAAACAGACTGGAAAACGTGAATTTATTATCAATTGCAAAAGGTACCTTATCTCCTTCCCGGTTAAATTCCTGGTAATTAAAGGATGCTCCCCCCACCTGGCGGCCAGTGGCGGCCGCAGCAGCATTCCTGAGACACCCGCGCCCTCTAATGTTACCAGTCCAGATTGCAGCTCGCTGTGAACCGAAGCCGGGACCAAGTCAGGGGCTTGTATTAACGGTGTGACGGAAACCTAAGCCACCCACTGCAAGGTGGCTCCTCCAACGCTTTCCCAAAAACTGGAGGAAGATATAAAAAGGAAGATAGATGGAAGCTTTCCCAGACACAGATTTATCTGTCTGCCCTTTGAGGCAATATTCTCCCTCCATAGATCAAAAGCAGCATATGATGTGTATGTAAGCACATAACATACACGTGACACATAAAACATGTACACGGTCTGTCAGCGAAGTTCATGAACTCATCCTAGAATAAGTGCTCCATCCCTCACTGCTGAATAGCACTACAGTCACCTCCAAAGCGCTCCCCTTGGGAAGCGGTGCATCGGCACGAGCGCCTACTATTCCCTTTAAAGCAAGTTTTCTAGGATGAGTTTGCAAACTTAATCAAGACACCTTGTAGAATGACAGCTCTGAAAGCTGTTCCAGAAAAAGAGTTCCAAAATTGCTTTGAAGGGCGGACTAGGTGCTGGCGTCACTGCACAGCTCCCCACGGGGAGCACTTGGAAGGTGACCGTAGTGATATTCAGCAATGAGGTGAGTGGCACTTTTTCTAGGACGAGTTCTCAGACGTAATTGTCTGACCTTGTATAGGTGTGTCACCCCTCCCCGCTCATGAGTATTCTAGCTCATTATGCAACTGGAAAGGGAGAACATGCATGTGTTCACCAAAACATTTGGTATAAAATCAGTGAAAAGTGCTTCAGAAATGTAGAAATTTGTTATCTCAACATAGTAACAGAACAAATAGGCAAGGAGCTGGCAGGGGGCGGGGGAGGGGGACTGGAAGCCACCAGTCAGCAGTGGCACGGAGGTGTTGGAGAAAGCACAGGACGTTGGGGAGGGTGGCCTCGAGCAGGAAAGTGGGGAGATGAAAGGGAAAATCTGCTGTGGGGACCTAAAATGTCCCCCCAGAGGAAAAATTTAAAACTCTAGGCAGGCCAGGCTCCCAGGCTCACGCCTGTAATCCCCAAATCCCAACCCTCTGGGAGGCGAGGTAGGAAGATTGCTTGAGCTCAGGTGTTTGAGACCAGTCTGAGGGAGAAGAGAAATCAACAAACGTTTGTTAATGCTGTGTTAAAGGTTTAAACTCTGTCCTCTGGGCCCCAGCAAGCTAGTAAAGGGTATTCAATAGGAAAATAAAATGATCAGATTTGCATCTGAAAATGAGCCCTCTGACATCGTCAAAATATTCACACAGAGAATGCACTGGAGAAGCAAGTGGGCAGGTGGAAAATGCACAGTGAGAAGCGGTAAGGACTAAACTGGGGCACAGGCCATGGGGACAGAGCAGGGGCCAAAACAGAGGGCATTAAAAAGAGGAAAAGTAATACTTAGTCACCATTCAAATATGGACCATGAAGGGAGGGGAAGCAGGATGCCTCTCAGGCTATCATTTGGAGGAAAAACAAGTTTAAGAGATAAGAATTCTAGTCTGGTGCCATGTTGACTTTCACTACCTGCAGACCATCAAGGTGGGAGGCAGTTATAGACATAGTCTGACGCCCAGAAGAAGGTAAGGGCAGAGGTGGAGGTTAGGGATTCACCAGCTGAGTGGCAACCAGAACCACAGGAGAAGTAGGACAGCCAAAGGAGGCCGTGAGGAGTCCGAAGAGCCAGAGATAGGCCCTGAGGACAGACAGAAGGGGAATCTGAGGAAAGGCCGGGACAGGCTGCTTCTAAAGCAGTGGTTCTCAGCCTTCCCAACGCCGCGACCCTTTAATACAGTTCCTCATGTTGTGGTGACCCCCAACCATAATTTTCATTGCTACTCTAGAGTCCAGAGGGAGGAGGAAAGTTCAAGAAGGGATCAGTCATCAGAAGGAAATGCCACAGGAGGTCCCGGGAGACACCTACCGCATGGGACAGGAGGGTGTCACCAGGAGATGCTTCACCAAGTGTGATGGAAGCATGTGCTGGAGGCAGAGGCCAGCATCCTGCGAGTGCCTGGTGTGGGAGGAAACACGCCGGCCAACCGAAGACACTGTGAGATTTAGGGTCCACAGGGGGAAGAGCACAGTTAGGGTTAGGGCTGCTCCCTGTAACCAGTAGAGCTTACAGCACACTTCCCACATCTTGTTCAGTCACGCACCCTAACATGAGAAAACTTCCTGAAATTCATTTCCACCGAACAGTTCAATTTGGGATCCATCATTTCTTTTCACTTAAATAGTCCATCAGCCTTGACACAAACTCCATCGTGAGGGGAGTAAAATGGAAGCAAATGGATTAATACATTTCCTCTTGGATTACAAACAAGTCTTATCATGAAAGATGGTTCTTGTGTCTTTCTCCTTTATTGTCAAATTATTTCACCAACAGAAAGTTCTGTGATGACAAAATACAGTCTGATGTGGGATTTATGTTCCTATCCTAAGAAATCAAGCTAGCAAGGAAGAAGGCCAAATCTGATTTCATTCTTAAAGGGGCAACACAGCTCTGATTTTCCAATGTTGTATTTTCCTGCTGAGGAAATACTATTTTCTTCTTGTTTAATTTTATAAAGGATAAAAAAGGAGTGAGAAGCAGTCTCTGAGTGCACATCTTTCTACTGAGAAGCTGGGCTATAAACATAAAAGTGATACGGGACTAGTTTTTGTTTGGGGGTAATTGTTTTGCTCTGTTTTTACCTGTGTGTGGTTTAATATTGAGAGACTCGAGCTTCTCTAAGGTCTCTGAAGAGCTGATAGTGGGGAGAAAGCAGAGACACAGGCAGGAGTGATGCCTCAGACTCTGCTCACCGCAGAGACACCTCGCTCAGGTGCAAGGAAAGGGCTGGGTCACCTCGGCCAGGGGCACAAGAGCAGCACCGGGAAGTAACAAGACTGACGACCCTTGGCCCCGTGAAGGTGGCCTTCTTCACCTTCCATTTGCCTTTTTTCCTAGAGAAGTGCTTTTAACCGAATTCTGTCAAATTGAATAAAAAGTGAGGGGGAAAAAAAGGGAATAGGAAATGGACAAGATAATGTTTCCTGTAGGATGAAGAAGAGGGTGGACTCACAAATACTCATTCAGTTGTGTATTTATGCATTCAACAAATAGTTAACAAAGCCAAACCCTGCCCTCCAGAGCAGGTCTGTCCTTCCACACACAGAAGGCTCTGCTGTCTGCTGGGAGGGTTTCGGGGACCGTCTGCGGACACCACAATCTGAGCATGCTCAGGGCCTGGGGTCTGCCCTGTGGACCTCTCTTTATAGGTGGGTTTTGTGTCCTGTGAACACTGTATTTTTTTTTTTTTTGAGACAGAGCCTCAAGCTGTCACCCTGGATAGAGTGCTGTAGCATCACAGCTCACAGCAACCTCCAATTCCTAGGCTCAAGCGAGTCTCTTGCCTCCGCCTCCTAAGTAGCTGGGAGGCGGCCGCCACAATGCCCGGCCATTTTTTGGTTGCAGCTGTCATTGTTGTTTGGTGGGCCCGGGCTGGATTCAAACCTGCTAGCTCAGGTGTACATGGCTGGCGCCTTAGCCCGTTGAGCCACAGGCGCCGGGCCAAACACTATATTTTCAATATTTTTCTGGTTGAATCCACAGATGCAGATCCATGAAGACGGAGGCCAACCATAGACCAAGACAGTCCTTGCTAACGTCCCTAAAAGGCTGTCTGCTTTCCCAGCACCTGCTGCCAGGACACAGATTGTCTTCCCAGTAAACGGCTGAAGCAGAGCGAGGGCACACAGCCACCATGTAGGCAGGTTGGTTACTAACCCCGCAGATAGATCTGGAAGGACACGTCTCAGAAAGAATGCCACGACTCAGCCAGGGTTTCCCTGGGCTCCCAGGCTTAACGTCTCTGAAAAATTAGTGTTTTCTAATACTCCATCTGACAGATTATGTTCAGAATGTGATTTTCTGATTAAGGCATTAGGCATGAAATGACTTCTGAACCAGGCAGCAGACAGACACTGTAAAATCAAGGCCAAGTCCCCAAGCGTTTATAGCAGAAGCTACAAGGGGCACATGGATGGGGCCACATCCCTCCCGGTCAGTTCTCAGGGTGAATCAATTTGAAGGACAGAACTATAACCGGGATTTGGCCACCTTGGGAAAGAACACAGTGTTTGGACGACATCCTTCCCAGACTAAATGCTGCTCAGACATGGATTGTCATTCCAGAAATCTGGCACTTGTGTTTGCACTAGCAGCCAAGTGCATAATTGCAGGAACTGGCCAAATCCACGGGGACACCAGTCACTTGTGAATGCTGAAAAACACTTGTAATATACGGTAACAAGTGTAAGCCTGACTCACTTAATCTGAGTCCCAGACCAGGGCCTTGTGCACAGGAGGGGATGTTTACTGGGATGTTGGTTTTCTCTCCTTCTCTCCTATTCCAGGAATAACTCAGCTATTGCCTGGTTTATACTTTAGTTCATTAATATGGATGCTTATAAACATACAGGTTCCCAGTTCATTCTGAATTCACTTCAGCATGGCGTAGTTACATGTTTGATGGGATGTGAGTAATGCTCTTTCTCCTTATTTCAGAGAACACAGGTCTCTCAAAAGTCACCTTTATGTACAAAATATTACAAAATATTTATAAAAGAGTCCCTACATCAGGGACATCCAACCTTTTTTTCCCCCCTGTGGCACACTGGAAAAATAAGAGTTGTCTTGGGCCATATAGTAAATATACAAACACTACGGAAAACTGGTTAGTGGAAGAAATGGCCCTGGCATACTTTTCATGATATCCAACACCACAGATAAGCAAAAATCAGCACTGGGCAGGCAGCTTGGACACCCCCAACTCTACTTGGTGGCCACATCTTTGTAAAACTTTGTAACGAATATTTTGTAAATAAATACACTCTGCTAGAATTTCCTGCTTTTCCTATGTACGGTGACTTCTAGGATGCCCTGTGTTTAAAATGAACCAAGTATTACTGAAAGACAGAGATTTAAGAGTATCAGACACTTCTCTATTCCTGCCAAATTTCTCTACCCCTCTCTGCAAAACCAGTGAGACAGATGGGGGAAAGACACTCCTTAACCCTCCCTTGTGAGCAGCTGATTCAAGACCTCTGGGACCGGAGCGGCTGGAGAAGTGAACAGCTGAGTTCCGGGAGCCGGCAGAACTTTCCCTAAGATGCAGGTGGGAAATCAAGTAGGCTGTCCTGCGCTGCCCCGGCCTCCTGGACAAACAGCCTTGGCTCAAGTCCAGAAATCCCATTTTCCCAACGACGGACGCAGCCCCAGGTAAGCAATTCATCCCGAGCAGACTCGGAGTTCAGAAGGCCATTCATTCATTTCCCAGCGGCATATCCGTCCCTGTGCTGCAGAGGAGAGGCTGTGACTCCGACCAGGTGGTTCCGTGGTGCGTCCCAGGTCACACAGTCAGTTGCCCACACGGGACCTGAGCGCAGGTGTTCTGACTGCAGAGCCTTTCTGTGGAGCACCCCGCCTCCCCGGTGGGAGCCGGTGGTCAGGTTCCAACGTGGCTTCCAAATCTGGAGGGGCGGGCAGCAGCGGAAGGCGGGCTTGGCGGGGGGAGCCACGAGGGACCGCAGGACCCCGACCTACGATGGGCAGAGGAACCGGAGTCCAGGTCCGGGGCAGGTGCTGGAGGCAATAGCAAGAGCTAAGTGGGGCCCCATTCGGAACTAAGAAAAGATTGAATAGGCGAGCAGTCCCAGGAGCCCAGCCAGGCCGGAAAACAGCACAGGACGCGCTGGGAGGACCCCACAGTCCTGCTCCTGCCCCCCTGTCTCCGGATACAGGGAGAACCCATCCCCGACCACGCTGGGCCGCCCCGCCGCCAGGGGGCGCCAGTGGCCGCGCCGCGGCTGCAGGCGGGACTGCCGGCGGCCGCTCGCCCTCCCCGCGGGCCTCCAGGACCGTTCCACCGCGCTGTGCCCGGTCGGTTCTGGAATGTTTTACTTCTGGAACACCTTCCCAAGGCCGCCCAGAGAGGGATCCCCCAAACCACGGCCCTTTGCAGCGTGGGGAAGAGCCGCTAGTAATTCAGCAGCTACCCGGGGCGCAAACCGAGCCCCTTCCCCGAGCCCCGCGCTCGGGCTCACCGGGCACCGCGGCCGAGGGCGGGCGCCGGGCCCTGCGCGTTTTCGGGAGAGAAAGTCGAGCGCACAAACTGAGCTCAGTGGCCCCAGAACCAGGCCAAACCCGCCTGGGGGAAGATTCTCGGCCCTCCCAGTCTTGTCCATGCCAGACGTCCTCTGGCCCAGCTTCCATGGATTTAAAAAGCAGGTGAAACTACAAAGAGCCTTTACATTTAAATCCCCGCGGGACCTTGAAGCTGCAAGGCCCAGCAAAGACCCGTGCCAGCAATTTCAGCAGGACAGAAAAGGTGCGGTTGGCGCCACAGTCCAGCGGGACTCAGCCCGCGGCGACCTGAGCTGTGAGCCCAGTCAGCAGCAGAGGCGGCTCGGACTGCCTGGGACACGGAGTCCCTCCAGAGGACCCACTGAACTCGCAGAGAGGAGAGAGGGGCCGGGGTTCACCGTGGGTACAGCAGCCGGAGAGACGTCATCTTATAAACAACGCCTGTTGCGACTTTATCTCCCAACTGGTGAGGCTGGAAAACCCACGTGGTTCTTTCTTCCACCACAGCTGGTGGTGCTTTGAGGTTATGTATAAATTTGAGAGCCTTCTTAATTTGGAGACACTCAGCTCTCATCAGCAGCCATTGTATGGTCTAAAGTAAGCCATTGTATGACCCCCAGAATATACACAATGCAATGGTGTATGCACTTACATTGCAGAGAAATATTTGCATGCCGTGATTAACATGTAATGTAGAAACATTTTCTAAGAAGTCCTCGAAATCACAGACTTTTGCTACCTCTTAAAGAATGGCATTTACTGATTGTCTGTCATAATCCATGGATACATCTTTCAACAATTTGAAATTAAGTGACCCAGCCACCAAATGGCTCAGACCAGAACACAAGCACCAGGCCCAGTATGTGTTAGGCATCCAATACTGTGCCAGGAGGAATTTGAATTTGTGTAACCTCTTTGGAAAACTGTTTGGCAGTATCAGGTAAAGAACAATATGGGCAGAGAGAGAGCTGGTGGAGTCTGGGCTCAGCTGCACAGCCTGCTCCTCTGAGCCGAGCTCACACAGGGAAGCTGGCCAAGGTTGTTAGCCGACTTCTCCTGCTGGGGACCCAGCCTTATACCAGGAATGGCTCATATTACACCTGAGGCAAGTGGGCTACACCAGGAATGTTTTTCTTATCATAACCAAAGAGGGGAAAGAAAACAAGCCTAATCGGGCAAAAGCTTTGGCCATACCCTACTGTGTAGAAGAGAGTTGGTACAGTAAGCTATCTGACACTGTCCTTCGAAAGGCTTGCTTATGACACGGCCTTCACTGGTGTATGGGAACTTGAATCTTGGGAGAGTTCATCCTAGTCTCTGATAAGAAGGACTCACTGTACCTGAACTTTTGTGCAAACAATGTTTACTCTGAACATCTGCTTTCCTTCCAGGGGTCTAAAATGTAGGTACATGTGAGGCAGAGGGTGCCTATGGGACCATCTCCAGATAAAAAGCCTGGTCACTGAGTGTCTAATGAGTTTCTTTCAATGTTTTATACTTGTTATCACAACTCATTGCTGGGTAATTAAGCACATCCTTTGTGACTGACACCTCTGAGAGAGGCTACTTGGACATGTAAACCTAGTTTTCTCCAGACTTTACTCTGTGGGATCTCTCTGCCATCTTTGCTTGGTGTCCCTCCATTCTAATAGATCATAGCCATAAGAATAACTTACTGGCTCGGCACCTATAGCTCAGTGTTTATGGCACCAGCCACGTACCCTGCAGCTGGCAGGTTCAAACCCAGCCCAGGCCTGCTAAACAACAATGACAACTACAACTACAAAAAAAAAAAAAAAAATAGCTGGTCATTGTGGCAGGCATCTGTAGTCCTAGCTACTTAGGAGGCTGAGGCAAGAGAATCACTTGAACCCAAGAATCTGAGGTTGGTGTGAGCTGTGATGCCATGGCGCTCTTCCGAGGGAAACATAGTAAGACTCCATCTCAGAAAAAAAAAAGAATAACTTCCTGATGGTCCCAGTGAAGTGTCACCTCTGGATAAGGTCTCAGGGACCTCCCTGACAAATCAGGTGTCAGAAGTGGGATTCACTAGACAAACCCTGACTCATTGAAATGTGACAAATGTATTCCTTTGCAAAAGGAAGGAGTAAGGTACAGGAAGTGATAAAAGTTTAATGCCTTGATAACTATAAAGCTATACATGATGTTTAACAACTTTAGGCCCCTCACTCCAGGTGTGAGCCTTCATATCCCAAAATTGATCAATGAATTTCCAAATCAAGCCCCAGAGAATGAGTTAACGCCTACTAAATTTCCCTCCCAAAGTCTTCCAACACATCCCAACCTGCTCCAGCCTCTGCCCCATTAACCCTCAGATCCTAAGAGTCAGCCCCAATCCCTGCTCCCA
This sequence comes from Perodicticus potto, assembly GCA_963574655.1. Classification (NCBI taxonomy): domain Eukaryota; kingdom Metazoa; phylum Chordata; class Mammalia; order Primates; family Lorisidae; genus Perodicticus; species Perodicticus potto. The sequence continues at coordinate 9,119 of CAUYRH010003759.1, forward strand.
TGGTTTCAAATTTTAGCCTTGGTTCTTTTAAACCCACCACCCAGCCCCCAAATTCTGGAACTCAGCTCTAAAACCTTTAGAGTCTCGTCCCTGAGGCCAGCCTCTTGTGGAGGATCCTTCTCCCATTCCCAATCCTCAGTCCCTCCTGTAGACTCAAAATAACTTCTCCATGCTCATCCTTAAACCCACAAATCCCTCCGTCAAGAACGCCTGCACTACCCCCCTGAAATAAAATGATGAACATATGAGGTTATAGTTAGGTTAATCATCCTGCAATGTATGCCTACATCAAAATATCACACTGTACCTGATAAATATATGCAAGTATTATTCAAATTACAAATGATATAAAACTTTAAAAATTAAAAAAAATTGAAAAACAAAAGGGTATAAGCAATCTGATGTTTATGTAATTAGTAGTTTTAAAAGAAATCAAAAACATATGAAGGTTTTTTTCCCCTTTGCTGCACTTTTAGCATCTATTAATAATACAAGTGGGCTAGTCTTTTATAATTTAGTTCTCTACACACTTCATAATTAAAAGATGAACATATTGCATTTGCTGCCCCCACAGCCCTTGTTTCTTGTACTTTGCCCACTCACCAGTTTTCCTTCTCATCCCTTGCCCCCATCCCAGTCCCAGCAACCTGTAGAAAGTATGCCCCGCTGTTCTCAGATGTGAAGAATGACAATTCCAGGTGTGGGGTGTAAAAGTTGAAATAGTAGGAACTCAAAAACAAGAGGCAGTGTCCACACCATGGTACTTTGTTACTGCCCACGCACTGCACACAGCTCCACAGCCCACCTGCCTTCCGATCTCCTCCTCCCTCAGTGGCTTGGCAGGTGCTTCCAGCTCTCACTTTTTCTCCAACACACCTGACTTTCACCTTTGAGAGGGTGAGATCAAAGAGGAGGTATGAAGCTCAAAACACAATAGCCAACCTCCTCTATTTCACAGTTTCACCCAGGGCCCCTGGTTTACTTTCAAATATATGCAAATGTCTTTTAAACTGTGCACAGCCACTGTGCTTAATGAGTCTACAATCCTAGCTAGACAAAAGAAAGTAGCTGCCCCTCAAATACATAATGCTTTGACCAAAAGTAGGACTCCAGACCTAGATATAAAGGGCACTGTAGCCACTGATATGCGCAAACTAGCACCCCAGAACAGTAGCCATAAGTAAGTGCTGCATAAAGACCCATTCCTTAGCCCTCCTGAGGTCTTCACCTGAGAAAGCAGACTTACACTATTCTAAAAGAGGATGGGTATTTCCTAAGTGGCTCTTGAGCTCAGAAAATAATTTTTTTCTAATTTAGCCTTTGACTTTGGAGATAATCAGTAGGATGATCACAATATTGGACAGCACAAACATGAAAGGATTTCCTGCCTGTTGAAAATCCCAGAGGGTCTCTGTGATAAATGCGCACATCAGCTTGGCTGGGCCATGGTGCCCTGTCATTTGAACAAACATTCTAGATGTTCCCGTGAAAACGTTTTCAGATAAGATTTATATTTACCTAAGTCATGGAAGAAGCCCAAGTGCCCATCGACCCATGAATGGATTAGTAAATTGTGGTACATGTACACCATGGAATACTATGCAGCCTTAAAGAAAGATGGAGACGTTACCTCTTTTGTGTTTACATGGATGGAGCTGGAACATATTCTTCTCAGCAAAGTATCTCAAGAATGGAAGAAAAAGTATCCAATGTACTCAGCCCTACTATGAAGCTAATCTATAGCTTTCATATGAAGGCTAAAACCCACTTATAGCACCAAAAATGGGGAGGGGGTAAGGGAGGGGAGGGGAGGGGGGAGGATGAGTGGAGGGAGGGTGATTGGTGGGATGACACTTACAGTGCATCTTACAAGAGTGCAAGTGAAAATTACTAAATGTAGAATATAAATGTCTTCATATAGTGATTAAAAGGCCATGAAGGCTATGTTAAATAGTTCAATGAAAATATTTCAGATTGTATATGAAGTCAGCACATTGTGCCCCATGATTGCACCAATGCACACAATTATGATTTAATCAAAATTAAAAAAAAAAAGATGGTTATCAGGGGCAACACCCATTGTGATGTCAAGAGGAATTCATTAAGTTTGAGCTTAACGTGGTAACCTCGGGCAACACCCATTGTGATGTAAGGAGGAATTCACTAAGTTTAGGCTTAAAGATGGAAAC
>CAUYRH010003769.1:0-12694 GCA_963574655.1 Perodicticus potto
TTTTTTTTGAGACAGAGCCTCAAGCTGTCACCCTGGATAGAGTGCCATGGCATCACAGCTCACAGCAACCTCCAATTCCTGGGCTCAAGCGAGTCTCTTGCCTCCGCCTCCCAAGTAGCTGGGACTACAGGTGCCCACCACAACGCCTGGCCAGTTTTTTTTTTTTTTTGGTTGCAGCCGTCATTGTTGTTTGGCGGCCCTGGGCTGGATTCGAACCCGCCAGCTCAGGTGTACGTGGCTGGCGCCTTAGCCCGTTAAGCCACAGGCGCAGAGCCCCTTTGTTTAATTCTTAATAAACTGTTCACTTGTTAAAAAAAAAAAAGAAAGAAAGAAAGAAAGAACAAAGGGAAGATCCCCATGCCTCGGCCTCCCAGGGTTCTAGAATTATAGGTATGAGCCACTATGCTGGGCCTCAAATATATATATATATTTTTGACATGGAGTCTCACTCTTGCCCAGGTTAGGGTGCTACAGCATCAGCTTAGCTCACAACAACTTCAAACTCCTGGTTTCAAATGACCCTTTTGCCTCAGTCTCCCAAGTAGCTGAGACTATAGGTGCCTGCCACAACACCTGGCTAATATTTCTACTTTCAGTAGAATTGGGGTTTCAAACTCCTGAACTCAAGTGATCCTCCTGCCTTGGCCTCCCCGAACTCTAGGATTACAGGTGTGAGCCATTGTGCCTAGCCTCAAATGTTGTTTTTAACAAGCTAACATCATAGGCTCAGCGCCTGTGGCTCAACGGGCTAAGGCGCCAGCCAGGTACACCTGAGCTGGCGGGTTCGAATCCAGCCTGGGCCTGCCAAACAACAATGACGGCTGCAACCAAAAAAATGGCCAGGCATTGTGGCGGGTGCCTGTAGTCCCAGCTACTTGGGAGGCAGGGGCAAGAGACTCGCTTGAGCCCAGGAATTGGAGGTTGCTGTGAGCTGTGATGCCACAGCACTCTATCCGGGGTGACAGCTTGAGGCTCTGTCTCAAAAAAAAAAAAAAAAAAAAACTAACATCGTAGATATATCTGCATACTTAAAAGAATCATAGGGCTTTGGGAACAATTGATTTGAGGAAAGTGGCATGCTTGCTGGAGATGTTGAGGTGCCTTTGAGAAATTTTCTAGATTGATGCTTTTTGAGTCATGTCTTAAACTACCCTAAACTTCTAGAGACCTCTAGGAGAGTCAGGTAGTTGGATTCATAACATAAGAATACTTCATCCCTAGGGCAGTGCCTGTGGCTCAAAGGTGGCAGGTTCAAACCTGGCCCTGGCCAAAAACTGCAAAAAAAAAAAAAAAAGAATACTTCATCTCGGCTCAGCGCCTGTAGCTCAAGCGGTTAGGGCACCAGCCCACATACACTGGAGCTGGTGGGTTTGAACCCAGCCCGGGCCTGCCAAACAACAATGACAACTACAACCAAAAAATAGCTGGGCATTGTGGTGGGGGCCTATAGTCCCAGCTACTTTGGAGCCTGAGGCAAGAGAATTGCTTAAGCTCAGGAGTTTGAGGTTACTGTGAGCTATAACAACCCGGGGGGTGGTTGTTGTTGTTTTTGAGACAAGCTGTCGCCCTGGGTAGAGTGCTGTGGCATTATCAGAATTTGGGGTGGGGAGGGATTGTTGTTGTTGTTGTTGTTGTTCTGAATTTCTGGTGCACAGAATTTCTATTCTCACAGATTAATAATAATAGTAAAAAAGAATACTTATCCCATCTTAGTGTTATAGGTGGAAAATCTTGGAACTAAAAATTTAAATCATAATTCTGACCTTAGCAGGTACTGATTTTTAAGCATAGGTATTCTCTGGGTAACCAATTTTTTTTTTTTAGGGACAGAGTCTCACTTTGTTGCCCTTGTAGAGTGCTGTGGCATCACAGTTCACAGCAACCTCTAGCTCTTGGGCTTAGGCGATTCTCTTGTCTCAACCTCCTGAGTAGCTGGGATTACAGGTGTCTATTACAACACCCAGCTATTTTTTTGTTGCAGTTTGGCCAGGGCCGGGCTTGAACCTAACACCCTCAGTATGTGGGGCTGGCGCTCTACTCACTGAGCCACAGGCGCCGCCCTGGGTAACCAAATATTAACCAGACTTTTCTCTTTAACTGCTTTGGTAGGTTTGCCAGGATGGTGGATAAGAATATTTACATCATTCAAGGGGAGATTAACATTGTGATTGGGGCCATTAAACGTAATGCCCGATGGAGCACCCATACACCATTGGTAAGTCCGAATGGGCAGATAGACTGGTCGCTGTGTTTTTGTACGGGATCTGGTGCGTGATTAAAACAGTAATCAAGGTCCTTTTAATAATGAGAATAGTAGAATTCTAGTTTTTCTTGGTATCAAGAACAACTTCTGTTTTATTTCGACTAGCATCAAATACATATAAGCTATCTTTTCTTCCTCTGGGACATCATTCTTTTTCTAGATTTTTTTTTTTTTTTTTGTAGAGACTTTATCACCCTCGGTAGAGTGCCGTGGCATCACACAGCTCACAGCAACCTCCAAATCCTGGGCTTAGGCTATTCTCTTGCCTCAGCCTCCCGAGTAGCTGGGACTACAGGCGCCTGACACAATGCCGGGCTATTTTTCTCTTTTGCAGTTCAGCCAAGGCCGGGTTTGAACCTGCCACCTTTGGTATATGGGGCTGGTGCTCTACTTGATGAGCCACAAGTGTCGCCCCTTTTTCTAGATATTTTTGTAAACAACTTAAGCTAGTACTGTACTTGGGACCACTTTAGTATGCCTAAAAATGTCAAAAAGATTCCTTCTAATTCTCTAGGGGTATAATTAGCTATCAAATTCATTTAAATTAATTTAGTTATTGATAAATAGAGTATGACTTGGTAATGATACTTCTTCTTGGGGGGTTAGCAAACTTCCATGTACAGAATAAGCAATATCTTGTCAATAACATGAGTAAGAAACACCTGTTTTAAAATTGGCTTTCTTGGTTTGTGTATGTTCAAAGATTTTTTTTTTTTTTCGAGACAGAGTCTTATTGTGTCACCCTCGTTATAGTGCCGTGGCATCACAGCTCACAGCAACCTTAAACTCTTGGGTTTAAGCAATTCTCTTGCCTTAGCCTCCCGAGTAGCTGGGACTACAGGTGCCTGCCAGAACGCCTGGCTATTTTTGTGTTGCAGTTTGGCTGAGGCTGGGCTCGAACCCGCCACCCTTGGTATATGGGGCCGGCGCTCTACCCACTGAGCCACAGGCGCTGCCTGAGCTCTCCATTGCTAAGACCATATCTTCCTTTTTTGCCAGCAAAGAACTTCATTATCCTGAGGCACTTCTGGATTTACTATTTGGGGTAAGCCCAGAGTATATCTATGAAATAAGAGATTAAGGAACAGGATAATATGAACCATGGCTAACCTTCCATTCCTCCAAAGGAAAACATACTAGATTTTCTGATTGGATTTGAAGAAAGAGTCCTTAATCTAGCCTTTATTTACTTTTTCTTCTTTTTGACTGATAATGACTTTTTTTTTTTTGAGATAGAGTTTCACTATGTTGCCCTTTGTAGAGTGCTGTGGCATCACAGCTCACAGCAGCCTCAAACTCTTTTGGGCTTAAGCAATTCTCTTGCCTCAGCCTCCCAAGCAGCTGGGACTATAGGCGCCCACCATAATGCCCGGCTATTTTTTTGTTGCAGTTGTCATTGATGTTTAGCTGACCCAGGCTGTGTTTGAACCCACCACCCTCAGTGCATGTGGTCAGCGCCGTAAGCAATGTGCTATAGGTGCTGCCTAATGACTTGTTTTTAATCTATGTGTCCTACAGGATGAAGAACGTGATCCTCTGCTGCATAGTTTTGGTCATTTAAAGGAGGTTTTAAACAATATAACCGGTAAGTCTGTACATATAGATAGAATTACTTGGTTAAAAATGTGTTTGACTTATTACAGGGATGGGCAAACTTTGTCTGTAAAGGACCTTATAGAAAATATTTTACCACAGGGCATAGTGGCTCACACCAGTAATGCTAGCACTCTGGGATATGAGACCAGCCTGAGCAAGAGTGAGACCCCATCTCTACTAAAAATAGGAAAAAAAACCCACCAAAAAACCTAACTAGCCAGGCATGGTGGTGCATACCTGTAGTCACAGGAGTTTGAGGTTGCTGTAAACTATGACACCACGGCATTCTAGCCCTGAGACTCTGCCTCAAAAAAAAAAAAAGAAGAAGAAGGACATATTTTAGGCTTTGTGGGCCATATGCAACTGTACAACTAACCAACTCTGCCTTTATAGCTCAAAAGCAGCCACAGATAATGCGTAAGTGAATGAGCAATATGTACCATTTCTTTTTTTTTGAGACAGAATGTCAAGCTGTTGCTCTGGATAGAGTGCCGTGGCATCATCATAGCTCACAGCAACTTCAAACTCTTAGGCTCAAGTGATCCTCTCACCTCAGTTTTTTCTATTTTTAATAGAGATGAGGTCTCAAATTTTGCTCAGGCTAATCTTGAACTCATGCTCAAGCAATCCATCTGCCTCAGCCTTCCAGACTGCTAGGATTACAGGCGTGAGCCACCACTCTCGGCCATGTATTTTTTCTTTAAAACAAAAATCAGCAAGCCAGATTTTTACATTGGTTTATTACATTGCTTTCATTCTTTTTTTTTGAGACAAAGTCTCACTCTGTCTCTTGGCAGCTAGAGTGCGGTGGCATGATCGTAGCTCACTACAATCTCAAGCTCCTGGGCTCAAGCAATCTTTCTGCCTTAGCCTTCCCACTAGCTGGGACTACAGACCTGCACCCACCATTCCCAGCTAATTTTTCCATTTTTTTGTAGAGAGTGTTGGTCTCACACTCTTGACCTCAAGCAATCTGTCTTCCTTGGCCTCCTATAGTGCCAAGCCTGCTTTCATTCTTTGTGATCTCTCAATCTTCATGTGTTTCCAGAATCTTTTGTCCTTTTGTTTTCCCATTTTCCTATTCATATCAACCTTATATAATATTCATATGTTTAGAATTTTCAAAGCCATTTTCATATATATTACTACCTTTTTGAATTTTTATAATCCCATGTAAGGGAGGCTTGGCAGGTCATCCCCTTTTTATAAAATAAGTTGAAGCCTAGAGATGTTTAAAGTGATTTAGCTGAGGTCACACTAATCCTGAAAGGTAGGGTCAAAACTAGAATTCAGGCTACTACTATCTTTCTAAGAGATATTAAGAGGATCGAGCACATTAACATACTTGGAAATACTTGATAAACATTTTATTTATTTATTTATTTATTTTATTAAATCATAGCTGTGTACATTAATGCAATTATGGGCTACAATGTGCTGGTTTTATATACAATTTGAAATATTCTCATCAAACTGGTTAATATAGCCTTCATGGCATTTTCTTAGTTATTATGTTAAGACATTTATATTCTACATTTAGTAAATTTCACATGTACCCTTGTAAGATGCACCATAGGTGTGGTCCCACCAGTTATTGGTAAACATTTTATACACAGGGAAGAATTGTTATTATAAGTGGTTGGGAATGCCCTAACACCTTAAGATGACCAAGATCTCCCTGGAATAGCTTTGTAGGCCTTTGGGACATTTTGGAAACCTTTAAGAGTTGAGGTGGTGCTGCTGTCCTGATAGAGCCACATTTCCTCCCTGTCATCCAGTCCAGATCCCATTCCTGTTTTTTCCATCTGACATGTCCCAAGATTTCATTTCAGAGATTATACCTGTGATGAGTGATAAAGTCCAGGAATTGCAGTCTCTAAACTATTTAAAAGCTAGCAAAACTGAGTCTGCTGCTTAATTTTCTTATGTCCTTGGTTTAGGAATCCAGCCAGATTATATGCTGCTTGAAACTAATAAAACAGTGGGTTTTGTCAGTGATACTAGAAACATTGCTGGGTGTTGCTAAACTTACCCCTAGAGTGCGGAGAAAGGTAGTACTGTTTTTCAAGGCCAACAGCTATGGCCGATGCTGAAATGATGCCAAGGTTTTTCCATTGTTCTTGGGTTTTAGCATATTACCTGCCTGAGAAAATGACAGAGAGGACCTAACATTGAGTATTTCATGGTGTTCAGATTTGTTTTGACCCCCCACATAGTGCTGGGTCCCAGGCAGGTTTATGGGTCAGCTGCCCCTGTGGTCCTGGACTTTGAAATCCATGACCAATTTCTTGTTTCTTTTACTGAAACAAACAGATTTTTCTGATTGGCAGTGTCAGGAGGACTGTTTTCCTGGAAGCTTGTTGATGGTAGGAGGCTGGGAAAGGGTTTTGAACTTGGAGAGAGAAACTGTGCCCATGTTATATGACCAGTTATGGTGTACCACTTAAATTGGAGGAGGGATGACAGGAATTCTAGGACTTCTAGCCAGTTTAACTCATGAAATTGACTTGGGCATGGTCCTTTTTTTGCAAAGGCTTTCTGTTTGCGGTTTCCTAGGCTATTTGCTGGCTTGGTTGGTTAGACTATCACTGTTGGAAATGAGTGGTTCATTGGACTTTGTCATTAAGCCAAAATGATTTATTTTTCATTTCTTGTAAAGTACAGTCAGAAGATTCTAAGTATATAAGCACTCCTCTGGGAGTATTATCTGTTCATAGTGAAGGAAATAAGTCCTCTAGGAGTACTATCTATTCATAGTGAAGGAAATAAGTCCATTATGTCCAATAAGATTGGCTAAGTTCATGCCAGTTATTCTCACATATATGTCTTTGGCTCACATTTGCAGTCAATATTTGCCCAGATCATATAATGACTGCATGCTTGGTAGCATTTAGAGTAGTAGGATATTCTGATACCAAATATGAAGAGAAGGTTGCATTTGGAAGAGAAAGGGTACCTAAGAGCAAAGTTTGTATATTTGCAAAGTCTCTGTGAGTCTCTGTCTCACTCTGTCACCTGCTCTGGGTAGATGCTGTGGTGTCACAGCTCACAGCAACCTCAAACTCCTGGGCTCAAGCCATCTTCTTCTTCTTATTATTTTTTCTATTTTTAGTACAGAGGGGGTCTTGCTTTTGTTCAGGCTGGTCTCAAACTCCTGAGCTCAAGTAATCCACCCGTCTTGGCCTCTTAGAGTACTAGGATTACAAGCATGAGCCACATCACCCAGTTTCAAAGTTTGCATATTCTTACTTTGGATAAAGCTTTAGCTTACCATCAGTGAGAGAGATTTGACTGTTCTCCTTCATTTGGGTTTTTGTTCTCTTAGGAAGCTGATTCAGGAGGTTATTCTAAAGGAGTTAAAGCAGGTGCCCAGTTACCAAAGACTGAAGGAGCAGGGGAGTGACTGCTAATGGGTACAAGGCTTCTTTTTAGAGTGTTGAAAATGTTCTGAAATTAGATAGTAGTGATGGTTATACAACTTTATGAATATACAAGAAACCATTGGATTGTATACTTTGAAAAGGTAAAGTTTATGGGATGTGAATTTTATCTCATAGCTCTTCTCTTCTTTTCTCTTCTCTTCTTCCTTTTCTCTTCTTTCTTTCTAGACAATTGTCTAGAAAAAGACAGTTGTCCAGTCTAGAGTGGTGTCATCATCATAGCTCATTGTGACCACAAACTTCTGGGTTTAAATGGTCTTTTTGCCTCAGCCTTTTGAGTAACTGGGACTGTAGGGGTGTGTCACCACACCCTCTTGAATTTCTGGTCTTAAGTAATCTTCCTACCTTGGCCTCCTAAAGTGCTGGGATTACAGGTGTGAGGCACTATATCTAGCCTTTAATTTTTTTAAAAAGCAAATGTAGACTGCAAAAGTGGTGGATTCACCAGTTTTTTCTCAGGGTCGAGAGCTATGGAGGGATGTCTGTGATTATAGTCACTACTGTGCTTTGGACCCATTGCCCAGCAAAGGCAGCATAAGGCTCTCTTCAGCCTCCTGGCCCAGTTCGTCCTTTTATGTCTCTCTCATTAACTGAAGGAAGCACATGGCTTTTATATTTAAATTTATTCAAGCTGTAATCTTTGACATTTGAGTTAGCTTTTAGTACAGTTTTGCATTTATAGTAATATATATTATGTATTTTCTCTATCCCCAAAGAATCCGTTTTAATCTTTTCCGGATGCAAATTTCAGGCTGTCTTGTCCCATCTCCCCTCTCTTGCTCTCTTTCCCCTCCCCCCACAGAGTGTATTTGATCAGGTGTGGCAGGAATATCCACCGTCAAGCTGCGCCCTTTATATTAGTCAATATTATCCTTCTACCCCCTCCCTGTCTGTCTGCCCCTTTGGGCTTTCCCAGTTGATTTATAATTTTGGAATTCTCATCGGAGTCTGTAATACAGTTTGTTCATTATTTAACCAAAACCTGTTTAATGAGCAGAGAGAGGCAATGTAAATGTTAGGCATGTTGCAGTGATGTACCTTTGTGCTTCTCAAAGCGGGTGGATAGTTAACTCTGTGCTGCCTGTAGGGCTGGGGTGTCCTGGCCTTAGGGAGCAGAAGGGCCATTGACTCTCCCTTATACCTATCCAAGCCCTACTATAAGTTTAGATTCCAAAGACAAATTTCCTTTTATCCTTCTAGCAATCTTGTGGGATTTAAGTTATTTTCAATTTCAAAGCTAAACCTGTGGTAGGATCTATGGCATGGGATAGGGACATAGAAGGCAAAGTGAAATATCAGGATACTTAATACTGCTCTTAGTGTTGGGTCTAACAAGAGTAGACGAATGCTTCTAATCAACACAGTCTGTGGTCTATGGTCTTTGATTTCTTTGCTCCCAGACTAGTTAAGACCTTATAAGCCTTGGTACTCTTCATCCAGTATAGTTTTTTTTTTTTTTTTTTGCAGTTTTTGGCCGGGGTTAGGTTTGAACCCACCACTTCCAGTATATGGGGCAATGGTCCTACTCCTTTGGGCCATAGGAGCCACCCATCCACTATAGTTTTATAGCTCTTGCCAGTTGTGTTTTGTGGTTGTTTGGTTGTGGTCATTTGCCTCCATATTTAGTTTTTGTCCTTGGTCTTTAACTTAGATCATCATAAAGAGATTCTTTTCCAGAAAATTTTTGGTGTAAAGCAGGAAGAAAGGAGTAATCTAACTAAAATCTTCTCATGTGGGATCACCTCTTTTTTTTTTTTTTGGAGACAGAGCCTCAAGCTGTCCCCCTGGATAGAGTGCCGTGGCATCACAGCTCCCAGCAACCTCCAACTCCTGGGCCCAAGCAAGTCTCCTGCCTCCGCCTCCCAAGTAGCTGGGACCACAGGCCCCGCTACAACGCCTGGCTGTTTTTTGGTTGTAGTTGTCATTGTTGTTTGGTGGGCCTGGGCTGGATTCGAACCTGCCAGCTCAGGTGTATGTGGCTGGTGCCTTAGCCACTTGAGCCACAGGCCCTGAACTGGGATCACCTCTTAATGACTTTAAAGTCTTCAGGGTCAGGGCTAGAGGAAGACATCTTACTGGGATGTGTATGTGTTGGGGGAGGAGTGGGGAATTTGCCTTTGGAGGTTTAGTCCCAGGCTTTTTTTTTTTTTTTTAGTTCTAAGAACCTTAATGTACAGTTTTGATTATCAGGATTGGAGGTGCTCAGCATAAGACTAAGGTGATCATAGGCCCAGTAAAAGCATCTATATTAACTATGGAACTATTCTACCTTCTTGGACCCTTTCTTTCAGGGAGTCCACAAGATTTTAATTTCTTCTGGGCCTGGGTTATTTAGTTGCTTCTCACCAATATTGACTGAATATCTTCTGTGTGCCAGGCATTTTCTTCAGTCACATAGGTATTGGGTCTGTAATGATTAAAAACCAAAACAACAACAACAACGAAATGCCAGGCAAACATCATAGCCTCTGGTTTTACAAGATTAGTGACTATAGCTGACCATTCCCAAAGCTAACCTTTGTGGCCTCTACTCTATATGGTCCTATCAGGCATGGAATAGATGACAGTGAGTGAGAGCAATCTGCTGCCATCTTCTCTTATTCTTGTTCTTTCTTTTGCATAACAAATAAGCCAAAGAAGTGAACAAAAATGATAGCTTATACATTTGCTTGTTTGGCTTTCTCATGTAAAGCTATTATGGTCAGAGTTTAGCTATTTCCAAAGACATTGGTGGATTACATAGAGTATTTTGAGGGGTAGGCTATTTCTTTACTGAGCTTACAGGGAGAGCAAGATATGGTGTGCTTGTTTAAGAGGGAAAGCAGGTGCCAAGAGAAAGTGGATGTGTCAGAAATTTATTTAAATATACTTTATCCTGGACAAACACACCTGTAGGGTACTGTCTGTCTCAAGCTTTGTGAATTCAGTTTGAACTAGGAGGTTTGAGTCCATCTAACCTCCAGATGTTTGCAGAGAACATTTAAACAGAGTCTTGAAGCCAATCTGGGAAGAACTACAACTTTACACCTGTCTGGCCTAGGCCTCGTAGAAATAGCTACCTAGGTAGAAATGAAACTGTTTCTACCTAGGCATAGAATGCCTCTAGTTGTACCTCTAGTTTAATCTGTTTCATTTGGAAGGTGGGAGGTATAGGGAAAAGAGATTTTAGTGGTCCTTTAAGAAAAAAGATTGAATAAGAGTATACATATTATATGAAAAAAAATTCGCTAGATGTCATTATACTAAGTCTTCAAAATTGATTGAATACAAACTTTCATTTTTTTCTATAGGGGTCCATAGTTTGGGGAGTAGTAGAATAAGTAATAGATCGTTATTATTCAGCATGAGAAGAAGGTTGAAAGAGCCTTTGGCTATGTCCCACTTGGAATTGAACTTGTGCATTGTTTAAGGCCAAAGTAGAAACTAAACATTTGGCAGACAAATTCAGGTAAAGGGCTCAGTGTTGGGAGAGGCCAGATTGGGAGAAATTTATCTAAGTATTTATTTCCTGTGTCTTTTTCTATAAGATTGGGAGAAATTTATATAAATATCTATTTCCTGTGTCTTTTTCTACTTTCTTGGTTTATAATAAAATATAAGACTATTATATTTGGAGATTGTTGAGTAATACATTAGAATTTGAATTTGAGTCGATTAACTTTGGCACCTTACATTCTGAGCAACTTGAATGGTCCCAAACTTGTGAGCATTTTTAGCATGGTTAGAAAAAACAAAGGTACCTTAAAACTTTTTTTCCAACAGGGAATATTCATATCAATAAGGTGGCTGAGGGGCCTGTATTTTGATGACTTTACTTGTCAATTCTTTTTACTGGGGCCTTCCCCAAATGATCTCTGAACCTCTTCACTTGATACTTAAACTAAGAAATTCTTCCAAACATTTGTATTCAAGATCAGAAAATAAAGACTTGGAAGTGGGTATTAAGGGCCCCCTGAGCTCCCATTCCCACCTCCAACATGGAAATAAAGACTTGTTGAGTTTGGTAGCTTACACCTGTAATCCCAGCTGTTTGGGAGGCTGAGGCAGGATGATGCTTGAGGCCAGGAATTTGAGACCAGCCTGGAAACCAATGAAGACACCTTGTCTCTAAAAAAGATTTTTCTTTTCTTTTTTTTTTGGAGACAGAGTCTCACTTTGTTGCCCTTAGTAGAGTGCTATGGCGTCACAGTTCACAGCAACCTCCAATTCTTGGGCTTAGGCGATTCTCTTGCCTTGGCCTCCCGAGTAGCTAGGACTACAGGCGCCCACCACAGCACCCGGCTATTTTTTGTTGCAGTTGTCACTGCTGTTTTAGCTGGCTGGGGTCAGGTTCGAATCCTTCACTCTTGGTATATGGGGCCCGTGCCTTACCCACTGAACCACAGGCGCCATCCTAAAAAAATTTTTTTCAAATGACTCCCAGTTACTCAGAGGTTGAGGTGAGTAGATTGCATGAGCCCAGTAGTTTGTGACCAGTCTGGGTGATACAGTGAGACTTTCCTTTAAACAAAAAAGGAAAAGAAAATGACTTTCTTGGGAAGAAACGTCACTGCATAGTCTAACTTCTTATGGGTCCAGTTCTTCTTTTTCTCTCCCTAATAGCCAGACATTGAACCATGAGAACTAGTTTGCTGGCTGGTGGAAGGGCACATTTTCCACTACATGTATCAGAAAAGGGATTGTAGTCCTGGTACAGTGGCTCACACTATAATCCTAGCACTCTGGAAGGCAGAGGAGGGAAGACCACTTGGGCTCAGGAGTTCAAAACTAGCCTAGCAAGAGTGAGATCCCATCTCTACTAAAAATAGAAAAAAAATTAGTCAAGCGTTATGACTGGTGCCTGTAGTCTCAGCTACTCGAAGTCTGAAGCAAGAGGATCGATTGAGGCTAAGAGTTAGAGGTTGCTGTGAGGTACGTTGATGCCACAGTACTCTAGCCTGGGCAACAGAGTGAGAATCTGTCTCAAAAAGAAAAAATAAAAAAGAGAGAGAAGAAAAGGATAGTAATGGCTCAGTGCCTATAGCTCAGTTGCTAGGGCACCAGCCACATACACCAGGGCTGGCGGATTCAAACCCAGGCCAGGCCTGCCAAATAACAGTGACAACTACAACCAAAAAATAGCTGGGCATTGTGGCAGGTGCCTGTAGTTCCAGCTACTTGGGAGATGGAGACAGGAGAATCACTTGAGACCAGGAGTTGAAGGTTGCTGTGAGCTGTAATGCCATGGCACTCTACCCAGTGTGACAGCTGGAGGCTCTGTCTCAAAAAAAAAAGAAAAGAAAAGAAAAGAAAACTGAGGCAAGAGGATTGCTCGAGCCCAAGAGTTGGATGTTGCAATGAGCTATGATGCCATGGCACTCTACCCAGGGTGACAGCTTGAGACTCTGTCTCAAAA
>CAUYRH010003773.1:0-14639 GCA_963574655.1 Perodicticus potto
TAGAGGCCTAGAGGAGGAGACGGGGAAAGACCGGGAGAGGAACGGAGAGAGCTTCTCTCTCCCTACTTGAAATCTCTCCCACTACCAGGAGCTTTGGTGTTTTCTGTAAATCAATTCTGTCTTATCACGGACGGGTGGGGGGGGAAATAATGTAATGAAGAATAATAAAATACATGTATTTAAAAAAAAAAGAAAGAAAGAAATGCCCACCAGTAACAAAGACAGAGCTTCAAATTATATTTCAGGACTTCACTATTATATGAGCAGAAAGCTTTCAATCACCAAACATCTGACAAGATACTCTTTTAATAAGACATAGACCAAAACAGCAAATAAAGGAACTCAAAAGAAAAAAGAAACTCAGAGAACTGAAAAATACCTCTAAAATCCCCATAATATTCTCAGCAAAATAAGACTATGCATCCAGAAAAAAAGAAAAAGGGATAATCAAAACAAAAAAGAACTCTTACAAGTGAAAATCAGAGAAAAAAATGAACAAAAGTTTCAGACAGACAGGAAAATAAAAAAGACATTTTTCAAAAAATTATCACATAAATCATCTACACCACCAGCACCACCACGACCACCCCCGCAAAAAAAAATGTATAAAGTAATTCAAGTATGGCCACGTGGTGGTTCACACCTATAATCCCAGAATTCTGGGAGGCCAAGGCAGGTGGATTGCTTGAGCTCACTAGCTGCAGACTAGTCTAAGCAAGAGCAAGACTCTCTCCACTAAAGCTAGAAAAAGTAGCCAGAAGGCACCTGTGGTCCCAGCTACTTAGGAGGCTGAGGCAGGAGGATCTCTTGAGCCCAGGAAATTAAGATTGTTATGAGCTATAATGATGCTATGGAATTCTACACAGGGCTACAAAGTGGAGCTCTGTCTTAAAAAATGAAAAAAGTAGGGCGGCACCTGTGGCTCAGCGAGTAGGGCGCTGGCCCCATATATGAGGGTAACGGGTTTAAACCCCACCCCAGCCAAAAAAATAGCTGAGCGTTGAGGTGGATGCCTATAGTCTCAGCTACTCGGGAGGCCAAGGCAAGAGAATCACCTAAGCCCAAGAACTGGAGGTTGCTGTGAGCTGTGACGCCACAACACTCTACTGAGGGTGACAAAGTAAGACTCTGTCTCTTAAATTTAAAAAAAAAAAAAGAAAGAAATTGGCAACGTAACCTAACATTTTTGCCCTCATGTTAATTTTAAAAAAAAAAAAAAAAAAAAAGCAACATTGGAAAGTAAACACAATGGAGCAATGATGTAAAAATTTTAAGGGGAAAAAAGTCAATTTCGAAGATACCCAACCAAAATATCAGTAAGTACAAGAGAAAAAGAAGACATTTTTAGGCATGCAAGCACTAAAAAAAGTTACCTGCTATACCTCTGTCTCAGGGAAATAATCAAAAGAATTAACCACAAAATAGTATGTCTTAGATATAGGAGAAAAACAAGGAAATCCTCAGGATTGGGCAGACATGAAATCTCGGGACAACAGAACCTAACAGACCCACATACAGAACAAGTGCCTACTGGACCAGGAGGACGGGAGCCCCAGGAAGGACTGCTTCAAGAAAAAAATGCAATGAACAGATTAGCCAAAGCACCTGAAGGCATGAATAAGATGTTTCCATCTCTAGAAGAGAACACCCAGATGAAATACAGACAGGTATAGAAGAAACAAAACAATTACCTCTAGAAAAAATAAAATGTTGGATAAGACAGAATATGGAATCAGAGCACCATCAAGTGGCTCAGGTGTGAAGAAATTAGTAATATTTAGAGTAATATTACCTTATAAATTAACCACTGAAAAAGTGTGACTATACTGGGAAAGCAAGAGAGGAAATTATATGTGTGTGGGAACGTCCACATATGTGGGGGAAGGGCAGCGAAGGGGCTACTCCTCATTTGATCTACCAACGAAACTGCTTCACTATTTAGGCCTGAGATCTATAACTTCAATAACCCTCTTGGGTATTCTCAGTCACCCTTCTTCACTATGGCTTTGAAAGTTGGTGCTTAATACTCTTTGCTGTGATTACCAAATATTGAATGCCCTGGCTTAATTTCCCTGCCCTAGGGGAACAGAGTGCAGAAGTATACACCTGTGTCTTACACAAAAGAGACACCTCACGTATGCTTGGGGGATTGTCCTGCTCTTGCACTCTCCAGGAAAAGCAAACTCTTGCCCCTAACATGGGTCAGTCATGAACATGCCCAGAACATTTATAATTATATAGTCATAACGTGAAGAGTCCCTATTGAGTACAAACCTGTTTCTGGCTTTCCTGAAGTTGAGAATTTTCATTCACAGCATCTTTTATTGCCATCTTAAGCCGTTCTTCATTCATTTGAAATATCTTGAAAGTTGTTTTGGCCTAAGTAAAATATAAAATACTGAGTTTAAAGCAATGTAATTTAATGCATAGCTCATCATCACACACATTCCCTAGAATATGGAATTAAACAAAGGCAAAAACATGCTAATATTAATAGCAGAGGCAACCTTGTATAACAGAAAAAAGGCTAGCATAGGGCGGCACCTATGGCTCAGTGAGTAGGGCGCCGGCCCCATATACCAAGGGTGGCGGGTTTGAACCCGGCCCCAGCTAACCTGCAACAACAAAAATAGCCGGGCGCTGTGGCAGGCGCCTGTAGTCCCAGCTACTAGGGAGGCGGAGGCAAGAGAATAGCCTAAGCCCAGGAGTTGGAGGTTGCTGTGAGCTGTGTGATGCCACGGCACTCTACCAAGGGCGATAAAGTGAGACTCTGTCTCTACGAAAAATAAATAAATAAATAAATAAATGGCTGGCATAAAATTAAAAAATAGTCCTCTCTCTCACTGACTTGCCATGTGACCCTAGCCAAATGATTTAACCTCCTGTAACCTTCTATTTCCTCTGCAGCAAATTTTAACCATTTATTATGCATTTCTCCCAATAAAATTTAAACTTCATGGGAACACTTTTGTCTATTAATGTTAAATGCCCAGCCCCATCAACAGTGCTGGTATATATTACTGAAGTCCCTCATTAAAAACAAAAATAAATACCTATACTGGATCCTTTATATCTCAAATCCTAATATTGTATCTTATTCCTTTAAAATAAAAAAACCAATTAAATTCAAATGATTTTCAAAAACCCATTAGACCTATTAGACTAATTCAACTTACTTCAGCTACTTGTGATTTGAGAGATTTCGATTCATCTTCAAGAGACTGTATTCTTTTTGAAATATCTGCCATCTGGAAAGACAGTATCAGTCCATGAACAAGTACTTACTGAAGTCCTACAGTTTCCAAGATGCCATATATATTAGACAGGTTAACCTAACACTTTTCTCCATATGTGAGGGCCCAAATTAGAAAAGCTTCTCAGGTTTTCTGGTCATATGCTTAAAGGGACTTCACATGAAACTTATGTAACAATAGTCTTACCTCAACTTTAACATTTCATAACATTTAAGTTACGTAGGCTCAAGATAACTTTGCCAACATCATTTCTTACTGAATAATGTCACCAATATTTTTATTTAACCATATTTTAAAAAAAAAGTTATAATGTTCATAACATCTTTCACATAAAAAAACACTATCTATGTGACTATTCAACTTAAATTATTTATATGCACTACTTCTAATGCTACTTTATAGTGCATACAGAAAACTTCTATAAGAATATGCAAGAAATTTAACATGGTAACATCTACAAGTGAAGGATGGATATAGAAAATTTTGTTCTCTACAACCTTCTGTATTCTTTGCATTTTTTATAGTCAAGTAAGACTTTAACCAACATAAAACTGATTTTTAAAAACTCAATAGCTCTTTTTCTTACATTCTCCTCAAATACAAAAGCCTTACCAATTCATCTTGTTCAGAATGTTTAGATTTCTCTTCTTTTAATTTTTTTTCTAGACAATGTATTTCATCCTCAAGTTTACATTTGGATCTGTTCAGTTTTTCATAGATTGCCTACAAGAAAGAGCCAACTTTATACAATAAACTTGGGAATTTGGAGTTAGGGCGAATCAGAAAAGTACAATTAAATAAATGTGCTATAAGTTAAGTTTAGTTAAAAAAAAAAAAAGTTAAGTTTAATTTAAATATTTGCTTATTTTTATAATATTAAAATAATAGAAGTTCTAGCAGGGGTCAGCAAACTGCTTCTGTGAAGAGCTGGAAAGTAAATATTTTAAATTTAAATTTTAAATAGGCCATGCAGTCTTTCGCCACTTCTCAACTATGCTATCATAGTGAGAATACAATGACAATACCTTAATAAATGAACACAGCTGTGTTTCAATAGAATTTCATCTACTTAAATAGGTGAAAAGCCCTAACCAGTTTGCCAACCTCTGCTCTAAAGCATTATATGGAAAAAAAAAAAAGAAAGAAATCTAATTCAATATAATTAAATACATAAGATACAAAATAAACTCAAAAATCAAAGGTTGCTTCATGATAATATTCCACACTGAATTAAAACAGTTTCTGTGAACTTTTTAAAATTTAAAATGATTAGCTGTTGGATTATTCCAATTGAATTTTAAAACTGCAATAAACATACCTCTGATATTTGTGATCCTTCAACAAACTTGTTTAAAAAAAATAAACAAAAAGTTTCAAAATATTTAATGTAGGCCAAAATAAAAAGAGAACAAATACATACTCTATACAGCGGTTATAAAATAAAAGTTGTTTACGTAAGTTATATAAACACATTTGACTATTCCATTATAGGAATTCCCTGACATGAATCAAAATGTCACCCTATTAGCTTGATTTTATGTACAGATTTAACTATCGATTTTTTTTAATTGTGCAACATTAAAGCCTACATTTAATTATGATTACAATTCCTAAAAAGAAATGGTCTTGCTGTATGTTAAAAAAAAAAAAATTAGAGAAAAATTTCTAAACTGTTCAATTCAGCGAAAAATTCAGCTCCTTTTACTACCATATTACATAAATGCACTGCCCTCAGAATAAACTGGTGTGTTTTATTTTACCCACACCTCCAAGTTGAATAAAACTTCTCTGCTGCTCAGTTTTTGTCTTCTGTTAGCATGACAAATGCCTTCTAAAATTCTTTTTATTTATCAAACTAATAAATTACTACTGGGACAGTAGTTAAAACACAGGGTCAACAAATAAAAAATAACAGTTTCACTAAGTTTTTTTCTTGTTTTTTGTTTTTTGTAGAGACAGAGTCTCACTTTATCACCCTTGGTAGAGTGCCGTGGCATCACACAGCTCACAGCAACCTCCAACTCCTGGGCTTAAACCGCCCAGTTTCACTTAAGTTTTTAAGCATAGTACTAGGTAACAAAGGAAGAAAGAAAAGATTAAAAATACTATTTTGCTTGGAATCCAATTTATAACTTCCTTTCTATTAGAAAATTCTGAATCATGACAGACTTTCTGATGATTACAGACATCAGTGATTAAGAACTGCCAAGCTGGGCAGCGCCTGTAGCTCAGTGAATAGATGCCGGCCCCATATTCCAAGGGTGGTGGGTTTGAAACCAGCCCCGGCCAAACGGAAACAAAAAAATAGTCGGGCATTGTGGTGGGTGCCTGTACTCCCAGCTACTTAGGAGGCTGAGGCAAGAGAATGGCTTAAGCCCAAGAGTTTGAAGTTGCTATGAGCTGTGACATCATAGCACTCTACCAAGGGTGACATAGTGAGACTCGCTCTCCAAAACAAAAAGGAACTGCCAGCTGGACTAAAATGTACACCAAAGATACAAATTCTACTGCTTTCTACTTCCATTTTCCCAGATGCAGACTTTCCCTTCTATCCATCGTCACCATTCTGTTTGTTACACCACTTTCATTTCTAAACCTTAGTAAGGTACAGGCCATCACTTATTCTCATCTGTCTTAGTTTAACTAAATTTCTATGATAATTACCAAAATTTGCTCCTTTCCTACAATTAACCAAATCACACCTGACTCAGGAAAGCCAACTGAGCACATCTTTCCAACTCCTCATTCAGTGACATCATGTTGGTAGCCTGGAAAGGGCCATGCTGGGAGTATTCATATCACAGAACTCACCAAATGCTACAAATAAGGGTTTCTGCCTTTTAGAGAGCCAGCTGTTAAACATTTGCCAACACACCACCACTTACGATGTATGCTTTTAGTCTAAATCTAGTTAGCTCCTAATATCCTGGGAATGAGGTAAAGGCAAATGCTATCAAGATTTACATAATTTATTGTTGCCAACTATTCCTAAATTACGAAAATGAATCCTAGTTCTGAAAAAGAACTGGAGCAAACTGAGTCAAAGAGGAATAGCCCCTTAATGAGGAATGAAGAGTTTCTATACAGCTATACAAATTCCAGTGAATTGAATATGTCTCACTCAAAATAAGGCAGCAATACAAGCTTACATTTTTATAATGTTTTATGCTGCTTACTAATGTTCTATTTCCTATATTGAACATTTTTCTTTAAATTTTAACATCTAGAGATACTCTTTCACATTTATTTCAAAAGCTTTTAAGAAGATACATTAAAGTTTCCATTTTAGTAAGAATCTTTTTTCTAGCTTTTTAAATTGTATCATTGGGTTTTTACCTCCAAACTTTGTGCTTCTGTTGACTCTTTCTCCAAGCTGGCATCCTTTAAAGATGACTCTAAGCCTTCATACTGAAACAAAGCAACCCCATAAGTAAAATCTGTATACATTTTATTCAGAATTATATCTGGACAGATGCCTAAGAATCAGACAGAATCCACTTCTACATATACATTAAATTTACTTGGATTTACTTAAGCTTCAAGCTCTTCAAACCTGACCACTATAACAAACAAAACCAGAGCAGCTAAAACATCACACACCACTAGCTCACACAATAAATGGCAGAACTTCACCCTTAATACTAAGAAAGTTGTCTAAAACCTGCTTCTCAGAGAACACAGAACTATAACTCATCTTCTTTACTTAAAAGGAGTAAAAATGCAAATGGCAAGGTTGTACTAAAGATTATCTAAGAGTTAACTCAATATGTATATTTTTGTGTAGATTGTCTACTATCCCCTAACAAGTAAACCTCTTCCTTAAGCCTAGTCCTTAAAGAGAAATTTATAGCAATGGGCCATCACAAATTTTCACTTTAAATTCATACCACAGAACAAATAAAGCAAGTAGGGAATACAGAATCTTTAAAACGTAAAGAAAAGGCTTGGTGCCTGTGGCTTAAGCAGCTAAAGCACCAGCCATGTACACCTGAGCTGGCGGGTTGGAATCCAGCCTGGGCCCGCCAAACAACAATGACGGCTGCAACCAAAAAATAGCCGGGCATTGTGGCGGGCGCCTGTAGTCCCAGCTACTTGGGAGGCAGAGGCAGGAGAATCACTTGAGCCCAGGAGTTGGAAGTTGCTGTGAGCTTTGATGCTACAGTACTCTACCCAGGGCAACAGCTTGAGGCTCTGTCTCAAAAAAAAAAAAAAAAAAAAAGGTAAAGAATAACAATCTACATAATGCTGTAAGAGTTGGCAAGGACTGGTGTGGTGGCTCATGCCCACAATCTTAGCACTTTGGGAGGCCAAGGCAGGCAGATCACTTGAGGCTAAGAGAATAAAACGCTATTTGGGAAGGAGAAAATGGGACAATACAAGTCAAAAGATACAAAGTAGCAAGCACAAAGGATAAATAAGAAGATTCTTTTTTTTTTTTTTTTGAGACAGAATCTCACTTTGTTGCCCCCAGTACAGTGTTGCAGCATCACAGCCCACAGTAACCTCAAACTCTTGGGTTCAAGCAATGCTCTTGCCTCAGCCTCTCAAGTGGCTGGGACTACAAGCACCCGCCACAACACTCAGCTATTTTTAGAGATGAGGTCTTGCTCTTGCTCAGGCTGGTCTCAAATTCCTGAGTTCCAGGTAATCAACCCACCTCTGCTTCCCAGAGTGCTGGGATTACAGGTGAGAGTCACTATGCCTGGTCCCTAAAAAGATCTAACATACAACATGAGGACTATAGTTAGTAACAATGTATTGTATTCAGTATTTTTGCTAAATGAGCATATTACAGCTCTTCTTGGTTAAGGGAATGGGTAACTGTTAGATGTTAATTTCCTTCACTATGCCAACCATTTTACTACACATGTATCTTATACCATTATGCTGTATATCTTAAATATACACATAAAATTTATTTTTAAGGGAGAGCAATTGGTGGGATCACACCTACGGTGCATCTTAGAAGGGTACTGGATATCAATGTCTTCATATAGTGATTAAGAAAATATCATGAAGGCTATGTTTAACAGTTTGACCAAAATATTTCAGATTGTATATGAAGTCAGCACATTGTGCCCCATGACTGCACTAATGTACATAATTATGATTTAATAAAATTATAAAAAAAAAATTTATTTTTAAAAAAAGTAAGTCAAATAAAGTTATCTAAGATTTCTAATGTCCGTAGCCTAGCTGCTTATGAATAGCAACAGTAAATCTCCTCATCAAAGAAAAATTACATCAACCACAACTTCAAAATTATCTCCACAGGCTCGGTGCCTGTGGCTCAACGGGCTAAGGCGCCAGCCACGTACACCTGAGCTGGCAGGTTCGAATCCAGCCCGGGCCCGCCAAACAACAATGACGGCTGGAACCACAAAATGGCCGAGCGTTGTGGCGGGCGCCTGTAGTCCCAGCTACTTGGGAGGCGGAGGCAAGAGACTCGCTTGAGCCCAGGAATTGGAGGTTGCTGTGAGCTGTGATGCCACAGCACTCTATCCAGGGTGACAGCTTGAGGCTCTGTCTCAAAACAACAACAACAACAACGACGACAACAACAACAACAACAAGAAACAATGTAGTTCCTCCTTCACTAGGACAAGGTTATCAGATCCTCTACAGTCTTTGTCCCTGAGAAGGGATTAGGGTGTGTGCTCCTACCCAAGGTGGAACCACCCAAAAAAACCATCACAGGCGGCTTTGTTCAGTGATTTTATCAGAGCCCAGAGGGTGTCCCGAAAAAGGCAGTCTGCTTGTGCTTGGAAAAGGGAGTCTGACCCCTGAGCTCACCTGGGCCTAGAGAATGGGGGGCTTCCTGTCTCCCTGTCTAGCCCTTTGCCAGCGAGCTTTGATTCTAGATCCATACTCCCAGCTGCAATACTTACTCACTGTGTCACCTTGGGGGCATGTAGCGCTCCCTCCCTGAGATTGCTTCTCCTCTGGAAAGTGCCACAGGAACCACACCTACCTCACAGGGTCTCCTGAGGACCCAGTGTCATATAGCTGCTATCACTGTTTCTCATGTCATTTTTGAAGGGTATTTTCATTAGATATTAATTATCTTTTTACTTATATCACTTAAAAGATATTACTGTCTTCTGGTTTTTATTTATTTTTTTACAAGAAGTCATCAGTCCATTGAAATTTGGTCATTTTTTTCTGATTGACTTCAAGAGTTTCTAATATTTGGTTTTTATCAGTTTGACTATGATGTACTTAGATGTGCTTACATATATATTTCTGTATTTCTCCCACTTTGGGTTCGCTAAGCTTTCTGTTTTGTGGGTTTTTTTATTTGTTTTGTTATTGTATTTTGGTGAGACGGGGTCTTGTTCTGTTACCTAGGTTGGAGTGCAGTGGCCTGACTATAGCTCACTGCAGCTTCAAACTCCTGGGCTCAGGTGAGGCAGTGGCTCATGCCTATAATCCTAGCCCTCTGGGAGGCTGAGGCGGGTGGATTGCTTGAGCTCAGGAGTTTGAGACTAGCCTGAGCAAGAGGGAGACACCGTCTTTAATAAAGAGTTGGGCATTGTGGCAGGCACCTGTAGTCCCAGCTACTGGGGAGGCTGAGGCAAGACGATTGCTTGAGCCCAGGAGTTTGAGGTTGCTCTGAGCTATAAAGCCACAGTACTCCACCAAGGGCAAAAAAGTGTGACTCTGTCTCAACAAAACAAAACAGCAACAAAATACCTGGGTTCAAGTGGTCCTCCTGTCTCAGCCTCTCAAGTAGTTATGCTACAGGCATGTGCACCCAGCTGATTTAATTTTTTTTTTTTTATTTTTGTAGAGACAAGGGTATCTGTGTTGCTCAGGCTGGTCTTGATTGAAATCCTGGCCTCAAACAATCCTCCTTTGGCCTCCCAAAGTGCTGGGATTATAGGTGTGAGCTATCATATCCAGCTTCACTAAGCTTTTCAATCAAAAAATTTAGGCCAGTGGCTCACGCATGTAATCCTAGCACTCTGGGAGGCTGAGGCAGGTAGATTGCCTGAGCTCATGGGTTTGAGACCAGCCTGAGCCAGAGGGAGACCCCGTCTCTAAAAATAGCCACGTGTTGTGACAGGCACCTATAGTCCCAGCTACTTGAGTGGCTGAGGCAAGAGAATCACTTGAGCCCAAGAGTTTGAGGTTGCTGTGAACTGTGATGCTGCAGCAATCTACCCAGGGTGATAAGGGAGACTCTGTGTCAAAAAAAAAAAAAAATTATATCTTTCACCAACTTTTTGGAAATTTTGGGTCATTATTTCTGCCCCATCTTTTAAGTTCTCCTTTTGGGCTTCTAATTATGCATATTTTACCCCTTACCTCACCAGTAAGTAAGGCTCTGCTTTGTTTGCCAACTTTTTTCACTCTCTGTATAATTTTTTTTTTTTTTTTTTTTTTTTTTTGAGACGGAGTCTCAAGCTGTCACCCGGGATAGAGTGCTGTGGCATCACAGCTCACAGCAACCTTCAATTTCTGGGCTCAAGCAAGTCTCCTGTCTCCGCCTCCCAAGTAGCTGGGACTACAGGCACCCGCCACAGTGCCCGGCCATTTTTTTGGTTGCAGCCGTCTTTGTTGTTTGGTGGGCCCAGGCTGCATTCGAACCTGCCAGCTCAGGTGTATGTGGCTGGCGCCTTAGCCCGTTGAGCCACAGGCACTGAGCCTGGATAATTTCTTTTGATCTGTCTTCAAGTTCATTGACACTGTGTCATCTGCAGTCTTCTATTAAACCCTAACAGTGAATTTTTATTTTAGATCCCATATTTTGAAGTTACAGAAGTCCCATTTAATTCTTTAAGTTTTTTTTTCTCTGCTGACATCTCTTACTTTTTCATTCCTTACAAACATTTTTTTAAGGTCCTTGAATATAGACACAGTAGCTGCTTTAAAGTTCTTATATGCTAATTCCAACATCTCATTCATCTTAAGATTGGTCTCCACTTGATTGCCTTTTCTCTTGAATATGAGTCTCGTTTTTCTATTTCTTGACTTATTTACTCGTTTTTTTTTATATTTACTCATTTTTTCTTATATCATGGAAATTGTGAATGATATGTTGTAGACATTCTGGATTTTTTTATATTCTCTAAAAAGTATTAATTAATTGTTCTAGCAGGTAGTTAACTTGTCCGGAATCAAACTCTAAACTCTCTTTTGTGATGGGCAGTGACAGAAATCTTTATTTAGTTCTTTGAAACTCAGCTAGATTGCTTTTATTCTTCTATGTATATGTTGTTCAATCATCCACCAGAATTTGGGCAAACTGTATATGCAGAAATTAGGTCTATCCTTTCTGTTACTTCATTCCTTGCTATCCAGCTATAGTAGTCACCTCCAGTCCTTCAGGACAGTGAAAGTTAGGCCAGCGAGGTGGCTCACTGTGAACTCTGGGAGGCTGAGGTGGGTAGATTGGCTGAGCTTACAGGTTCGAGACCAGCCAGAGCAAGAGTGAGACCCTGTCTCAAAAAAAAAAAGCCAGGCATTGTGGTGGGTCCTTATAGTCCCAGTTACTCGGGAGGCTGAGGCAAGATAATTATTTGAACCGAAGAGTTTGAGGTTGCTGTGAACTGTGATGCCACAACACTCTACCCAGGGGGACGGAGTGAGAGTCTGTCTCAAAAACAAACAAAAAAACCCCAGCAAACTCACTTAGTGCTGTTCTTTTCTTTCAAGTATAATTTCCTCTCTAATTTATGCTTGCTTTTAGTTCTCCATGCCTTAGGATTGTTTTAAAAACATTTGTTCAGGGCTGGGCATGGTAGCTCATGCCTGTAATCCTAGCACTCTGGGAGGCCAAGACAGGTGGATTGCTTGAGCTCACAAGTTTGATACAAGCCTGGGCAAGAGCAAGACCCAAATCTCTACAAAAAATAGAAAAATTGGCTGGGTGTTGTGGCAGGTCCCTGTAGTTCCAGCTACTTGGGAGGCCGAGGCAAGAAGATCTCTTGAGTCTAAGACACAGATTGCTGTGAGCTGTCATGATTCCAAGGTACTCTATCCAGGGCAACAGAGTGAGACTCTGTCTCAAAAAAAATTTTTTGGGTCAGCATCCATAGCACAGTGGTTATGGTGCCAGCCACATACATGGAGGGTGGTGGGTTCAAACTTGGCTTAGGCCAGCTAAACAACAAGGACAACAGCAACAAAAAATAGTTGGGTGTTGTGACAGGCGCCTGTAGTCCCAGCTACTTGGGAGACGAGGCAAGAGAATCACGTAAGCCCAAGAGTTGGAGGTTGCTGTGAGCTGTGATGGCACAGCACTCTAGTGAGGGCACAGCACTCTAGTGAGGGCGACATAGGGAGACTCTGTCTCAAAAAAAGAAAAAAAAAATTTTTTTTTTGTATTTTATCATTCACATGAAATTAGTTTGATTTAAGCATTCTACATTGAATGTCAATCATCACATTGTAATTCATAAATGTATACAGTTACAATTTAATAAAAATTAATTTAAAAATATTTTTTTGGGGGGGGTCAGAGTTTATAGTTGTCCTTTGTAGCCCCAAGTTCTTTTTCTCTTATTTATTTATTTTAGTGCTCTCCATATTTACTTAATAAGAAGTACTTTGTGGTTTGTTAATTTATGTCACTCCATAATAATGTATTTTTTTGAAAAATCATCAAATTGTGTAGATGAACTTATAATGAAAACAATAGTTCCTGGGTCCACATTTCTCTATTCTGATTCTTACCTAGCTATTCTTCCTCCAAGAGCAATCACTTAATCTTTTTCACCTTAAGTAGCTTTAATTTTATCACTGTTCTTGGATACCCATGAGGATATTTTAGTGCTTATGCTACTAACAGACACTGTTGTTACCATATTGAGTTTGCTGTTTAGCTTGAATTTCTCAGCTTTTTTGTCTTTAAATATATTTGATGCCCCTTTATTATCTATTCTTCTCTTGGATGCATGACTGAAGAAATTCTGTGGCCTGGAGATTGAGGGTTGCCGTATACAAAGACATACAAAAAGGTCATTTGCGACTATTCTTGTAAAATACATATGTCATAGCATAGGGTTTTTCAATCCTGGCTCTAATGACATTTCAAGGCAAATAATTCTTCATTATGGGGAGCACTATAGAACGTTGAGCACCGTACCTGGCCCAGTAAGTGCCATTAGCACTTCATCCTACTTATGACAGTCCCAAATGTCTCCAGACAAATGTCTGCTGATGGGCAAAATTATTTTCAGTTGAGAAGAACTGTAATATTAACCTATAAGAATAAAACTATGTTGAAGAGTAGAGATAACGTTATTTACTTATTTGTTTATTTCAGTTTTTGGCCAGGGCTGGGTTTGAACCCACTTCCGGTATATGAGGCTGGCACCCTACTGCATTGAGCCATAGGTGCCACCCATAGAGATAACTTTATGACTCCTATATCAGTATGTTCTGCCATCACTGCCTTCTAGGTTATGAGGACTTATGCTTTTTTTTTTTTCTTGAGACAGAGCCTCAAGCTGTCCCCCTGGGTAGAGTGCTGTGGCATCACAGCTCACAGCAACCTCCAACTCCTGGGCTCAAGTGATTCTCCTGCCTCCGCCTCCCAAGTAGCTGGGACTACAGGCACCTGCCACAATGCCCGGCCATTTTTTGGTTGCAGCCGTCATTGTTGTTTGCGGCCAGGGCTGGATTTGAACCCAGCAGCTCAGGTATACGTGGCTGGCGCCTTAGCTGCTTGAGCCACAGGCGCTGAGCTGAGGACTTATGCTTTTAATGGGGTAGTCCAGTACTACTACCTTGTTATGTTCAGAAGCAAATACAAAATTTGTTTTTTTGGGGAAAAGTCTCACTTTATCACCCTTGGTAGAGTGCTGCTGTATCATATCTCACAGCAACCTCAAACTCTTGAGCTTTTAAGCAATCCTCAGGCCTCATGCCCCAGCCTCCAAAAGTAGATGGGACTATAGGAGCCTGCCACAACACCAAGCTATCCAGCTATTTTAATTTATTTATTTTTTTTAAGAGACGGGTCTCACTCTTGCTCAGGTTGGTCTCAAACTCCTGAACTGAAGCAATCCACCTGCCATGGCCTCCCAGAGTGCTAGGATTACTGGCGTGAACCACCATACCCAGCCAACAAATACAAAATTTTTTTTTTTTGACAGAGTCTTACTTTGTCATCCTGGGTAGGGTGCTGTGAGTAAATGACCAAACTGGCACAGATCTGTGGTGTCACAGCTCACAGCAACCTCAAACTCTTGGGCTCAAGCGATCCTCTTGCCTCAGCCTCCTGAGTAGCTGGGACTACAAGTCCCATCATAACACCTGGCTAATTTTAGAGATGGACTCTCACTCTTGCTCAGTCTGGTCTCGAACTCCTGAGATCAAGTAATCCACCTATCTTGGCCTTCCATAGTGTTAGGATTACAGGTGTGAGCCACTGTGCCC
>CAUYRH010003776.1:0-12988 GCA_963574655.1 Perodicticus potto
AACATGATACCTGGTAAGATACTCATGCCACCTCTGCAGTAAGCCTCAGGTATAACTAAGCGTTTTGTTGTTATTGTTCCCAATAAATGATTGAGTCTACTCTAACACAGCAATAAAATGGCCAAAATATTTACTTAGAAACCTGTCTTAATGATTTTTGTCTAGTAAATGTTACTAATCATCAAATTGTCATTTTAAAACCTTAGTAAAGCACCCCATCAATATTTACTTATAATTAATTTGGATTATGGGATCATACCTTTATGTAGATTAATTATGAATGATCTCTGAAAAAAGTAGTTGACTAGATATTGTCATTATATGCACAAAATGATGATTTTAGTTTTAGAATAGCTCCCTTGAACCGCTGTTCTGACAATATTTTGTAGCAAGAGACTTTGAAGCTGTGTTTAATAAGTGACTATTCAATCTTATCTTTAATAAGATAATATCCTTAGTATGACAAAAGATATGTAATGTTTTCACCTGAAAATAGAGAACATAGACCCAAATCTTTTAGGAGCAGTTATGAGTTGTTAAAGTACAAGTTTAAGAAAAATGTGTCATGACATTTCTTTGTTTTATACCACTGTAAATTTCTGACTTATCCTTAGGTGACCATTTCGATAAACTTTGATCTTCTCAGCATATTAAGTTGTGGGCTCAGTTTGAGCATGAATAGTCAGGGGAATATTTCTTTTACAGTATTTCTATTCCAATTGGAAATAGTCAAATTCAAAAATGCTTAAAAGCATATTTAATATTATCATGTAAATGTGCAATTTTGAATGTTTGAAAATTTAAAAGAGAAGTTCATATGTACAAATTTATAATAAAAACAGCAATACAAATGATATTAATATATAATGGAAAGGACATTTCAACATCCACTGTTTATTATAAGGCTTTTCAACATACCCCCAAAAGAAATGTTACTAAACTCAGGCTCCTTTTCTCTATAAAACATAAGATGTTCATTTTAACATATAATTTAATTTCATCAGGGGTAAATGAAATTCTTAACTGGAAAATATTGCAATCATTAATCTAGCATAATTAAAAAATGATTTTCTTTAAAAGCTACAGTGTAACCAGATAACATAATTTGAAATTAATTTTAAAAGGAGCATAACAGATACATCAAATTACAGTAGGTTCAATATGGATAGAATATTGATGGTAAGATCTTAAATGTGTGTTCATTTGAAATCTCCAAAGCGTATCACAGGTCATCTGTCAGCAAAACTTAGCTTTATTCAGTCATTAAAAAGGATAAGGAAATGAAAAATCTAGGCTGTTTCTCTTATTTCTCACTCTTTGATCATCTCCAAGAGAACAACAGCTGAAGGTACCATGCTTCAATTTATAGCCAGGTGTCTGGCATCCTTGCCAACAAAGAAAAGAAAATGCTTTGCACTAATAGGAAGAACATAATAGTCTCATGTAACATACCGGTAAAGGCTGAAGAAATGATCAATGGTGAAGAGGAAAATCTGGTTACGTCTCCACAGAATATTATTAGGTTGACTCAATTATAATGTTGCAGCTACATTTAATTTGGCTGCCCAACTTGCTTGTGTTAATCAGGGTACCTAGACAAATTGTACTTCTATTGTGTTGTTTGGACACACCTTATATATTTATCTAGACCCAGAAAGACCATTTTATAATTTTTAGGACTATTCATTATAGTACTATTATTATTATTACTCTTACTATTATAGTATTATGTCTAACTTAAAAAAAAACCTGTTATGATGTCATTTACTTTTCGTATTTGTTTTTAATTCAACAGATATGCATCAAGATACACTGTACTGAGAGGAAAGGGATAAAAATACTAAAGCTTTCTAGAAGACAAGAGTCTAGTTCTGTAGACCTGACATAATCCTTTGGAACAATTGTAATCCGCCTTGTGTCAATATTTAATGAGGTGCTAAATGAATTCTTCAGGTAGTAATGGCCAATAAACACTTGAAGGGGAGGGATCAATGAAGGATGGAACAATAAAAGAAAGCCTAATAGAAGGGGTGAGGTTGGGTATTAAGTTATGATTGGCACTTGGATAGGCTATAGCAACAGGGCAAAGCATTTTGGGAGAGGCAAAACTTTGGTGTAGAGACTGCATGACAGCACAAACTGAGGAACTACATCTGGTTGAAACAGATAGTGTGTTATCAAGAGAGAAGCCGAAAAGTTTGCATGGCTGGGAAGGAGTCAGACAGGCAGAAGGAGGTGTTCAATGGTGAGATGGAAAGTTGAGGCTTCATTCTACTGACAAAGGAGCTATGATAAGGCAAATAGTACTATTTTCAGTTAACCTACAAGGTCATTCCACTGTTCATTTCCTTAAAATTAGTTGTCTGTCAGAACTTTCTAGAGGAGATTACAGGGTGTTCAGACAGTACCGCTTGGGGAAGATGGATGGGACTTACAGAGGCTAAGCAGGTTCATTCTGACTCTGAGCCTGATAGTCTAACACATAGTTATCAAAATACCAGCATTCCGTACATGTACTAAAAATGAAGACAAAACTAAGAAGCTTTATATACCTGTAGTTGCACCCTCTTGGGAGGGTGAAGCAAGAAGATTACTTGAGTCCAAAAAATCACTTGAGTTTGCTACAAGCTGTGATACCATGGCACTCTACCCAGGGTAACAGAGTGAGACTGTCTCAAAAAGATAAAAATAAAAATAAAAATAATTAAATAAATAAAAAAGGTTAATATAATAGCTTCAGTATTGAGTCAATATCCTGATTTTTCATTTTATCATTCATTGTATTTAAATATTCATTCATTCATTCATTCCACAAATGCTCCCTTTTAGGATCACTTGAGATGCTGGATGTATACAAATTTGTGCTTTGCAATTGAGGAAGAAGGACTTAATTTCCCTTCAGCTGGGCTAAACTTTAAAGAGTCTTCTTCCCCACTCTAGACGTCTAATTTCCCCCTTTTTAGGGCATTTATTTTAGAAAATGTGTAATCTTAAATCCTATCTCTGCCTCTTTAAGATACAGATCTTTTTAAAGCCTGTTGGTAAGTATCACAAGAATGTCTTTCTCCAGGGCCTGGAAACCATTGTTTTAAAATATAATCATTAAGGAACATAGTTTCCTTGCCCCCAGGGTGGAAGGGTAGGGGCCTACCTTTTGTGAGACTCTGTGCTTCTATTTGTAAAATTATCTCCAGTCAAAGATATAGGAGAAAGTATCCATTTCCTTTGGGTAAGGCTAATTAGCAAACACAAATGGCTTCAGTTGTCTCCTTTCTTCCTCTTAAATACCCTACATCTTTTAGTTTCACTCAGTTCAGCCTGGCTCTGGTTTTCTTTCCTTGTTGCAATTGCCTTAAATAAAATTTCCTTGCCTGTT
Source organism: Perodicticus potto (assembly GCA_963574655.1). Classification (NCBI taxonomy): domain Eukaryota; kingdom Metazoa; phylum Chordata; class Mammalia; order Primates; family Lorisidae; genus Perodicticus; species Perodicticus potto. The sequence goes on from CAUYRH010003776.1 coordinate 3,377, forward strand.
TGACCTTTTCAACTTTTGCCTTGATGTTGAATTCATCCTTGAGTTAGGAAAGGGACCTGCAATCTCACATTCTGTTGAGTAAGAATGTGAGTAGGTACATTGTTCCGTGTAATCTACTCTTCATATCCGGCTTATTGCTATGACTATTTGAGAGAAAAATGTTTTGTACAGTTATTTTCTTATTTCTAGTTTATCATTTAACCGTAATTTAATGCCTCAAACTCTTTTGAGATATCACAGTGCACACAAAATCCTCCCTAATGTCTATCACTGGATAAAAATTCTTTTGATGATAATTTGATGATAATCGATTTAATGATAATCTTATCAGTAATGTAGTTTATCAATATCTTTACTCATTACAAAAATGACATAAAAATAAATGATGTAAAAAATATTTCCTTTGGTTTTCATAACAACTTATTTTATAAACTATTCAGCCAGAAAATTTAAAAGATAGAAATACATAATTTAATATAATGCCTTTGGAATTTTTGATCATCTATTTTAAAAAGAAATCAATTTTTATATTTATTGACCTAATTTTATAGATAACATCTTAATACTCATTTGTACTGTTCCTTTTTCCCAGTCTGTTTTCTTTTTTTTATAAGACAAAGGTTTTATATCCATAAGGAGGAAAAACACTTTAATTTGTAGACGAATATTACATTCTCTAATGACTCAATTACTTACTGAACATATGTTTTCTTTAAAAGTTACTATATCATTTTTTAACAACTGTACTGTATTAATTTATGAAGAAATGCACAAATCATCACAACACCCTACAAAAACCTCATAATATGTTTCTGGAATGCTATTTATACATTTCATTGCTTTATTTACTTGAGGCAGCAGCGACATTTGCAAACCAGCTGTAGTGATAACAGGTGTGCGTGCCCCCTGGCTATCCTACTGATATATTCCTGCTAAGTGGTAGTCTAATCACCCAAGCTTTACAGAAGACTAAATTTAAATCAGATGTTAATTGCTTCCAGTGCTCAGCTGATCTTCGCATTCATTTATCTCCCCCAAAGTCAAATGGAAAAATGCTTTGACTCAGAAAATTGTATATAAAATTCACATCTGCTATTGAAAAACAGGTTTACAAACTACGTGCATTTAGGAGAGAAAATTCGTCCCCACTTCCAACTTTAACATTTCTCCAATATCTTTTCTGATGTTAGCTTCACCAAATGATTTCTACAATCTAGGAACTCTCTAGTTAATAACTCGATTTGTCATTGCAAACTTGTTTAAATAGGGACTGAATCTTTTCATCCCTCTATATTGAGGATTGTATATAAAAGTCTGTAGCCTACAGAAAATGCCCCCACATCTATGCCAATCTACCTCAAACACTTATTATAAAGCATGCACTTGAGCACATTATTTTTTTCTCAGCTCTCTTTATTTAATGAACATATTTTCTAACGTCTCAGCTCATTTTTTCCATCTTTCCTTTTAATATAGACATTCCACAATGGACAATTAATGGTATTTCCCTGCTCTTCCTCAAATCACTTCTTTGATTGAACTAAAATAAAATCTTAGCACTCCCCTCCGCCATGACTGACTGACTAGACCCTTCTTGGCCAAGGAGATTCCTAAAACGGAGTTGCTAGCCATGAGAAAGATCAGACAAGCCTCACCAGGCCCTCCGTCCCTTCTTAGAAATGTCTTTGTGAGTCATTAACAGTCCTAAGGCTATTCAAGAGCTACCTGCCGGTCCTCAAAACGTTTGAGTCAGTTCAAACTTTGTTTCTAATTAACAGACCCTGTTTCTCTGACTCCTGGTTTTTTAGACAAAGCCTAAACTCTTACAGCCAATCATCAACTAAAGAATCTTTAAATCCACCTATCACCAGTAAGCCTCCCCCTCACTTCCAGATGTCCAAACTTTTTGGGCTAAACCAATGTATGCTATCCATTGGTGTATGACGTTGCCTGCAATTCCTGTTTCCCTAAAATGTGTAAAACCAAACTGTAACCCAATCCGTGTGAGCCCACTTGCTTAAGGCTTCTTGGGTGTGGCTCCAGGTCATGTTCTACACCAAGTCCAAATCAAATTTGGTTCATAATAAACCTCTTCAAATTGTTCTGTGGAGTATGGCTTCTTTTCCAGGGACACTTCCGTGAGCTAATTTTCCTAATCCTACCTCTTTGCAGAAGATTTCTCACTACATGTATGCTGTTCTGAACTCGTCTAAGTTTCACATTTAGTTTTCCAAATCTATGTTTGCTTTATTGGATTTGTTTTTATGGCATCTCTAGCTCTATCCACAACCACCCTTTGCATCTGGATGTCTGCTTCTTATTTTTTCCTATCTCCCTTGTATTTCACCAATATGTTAAAGGACAGATTAACTCAAACTTTCAGAGTGACCTTGATTTTTTTCACTCATTTTCTTACCCTTTCTTGATTCCCAAATGAGCCACCTTTATTTACTCTATTTCAATTTTCAAATTATTTTTCTGATAAAATTCTCATCCTACTGATCTTCGTACATGTGCTGCTCTGTTACTACTATTATATATTAAATTACACTTCCAAGCATCACAGTGGGCATCTTAGCTCTCATAATCAAGAATTCCTGACAGACCTAAAAATACTTTATTCATATTGTTTCTGATTTTTCTATATTTGTGTCCTTGTTTTACATGCATGTACAATAATAATATCAAAAATGTCCATTATTTGTTCTGGCACATTTTTACTTTTCATTAAAAATGAAAGGAAAATGCTTTTTTAGCCCTTTGATATTAGAATTAATTATTTTTAAAAGGACATTGCATTAAAAAGTATTAAATTTCTGAGCAAAACTAATCTGTATTTTTATAGTTATTCTAATGCTAAGTGATATTAAAAACCAGATATTCAAAAGAGGAAAGAATAATCAGCCTAGTTGTTGGGATAAAGTCAATTGGCAGGGGACAGAAAAGGTACAAAATATTACATACCACACAGTTAATTCCCCACTTCCACACAGCACACAGTTCTTTGTGAAAGAGAAGAAAATATGGTGAGTCAAAAACCCATGCAGTTACCAGAAACCCATCTCATATTCTCGTTTCTTATCATGAAATACATATCTATAAACCTCCCTATTTATTTTATTATTATTATTACTTTTTAAATTCAGACCAGCACTGAGTAAAAGGAGCTCAGAGGTATCTGGACGAGGAATACTGCATTTTTTTTCTTTAAACCTTCATAACATAAAACAGGCGAAGCAATTTAAACTAGATTTTCAAAATAAAGAGTTGCTGTCTGCCTAGTTTAATCCCAGCAAATTTTATATCAGAACAATAAATTCTAGAAAATGCAAGCTTCCAAAGGAACCTTGTTAAATATTTAATCATAGGCACTAGGCCCATAACCATAAGCTCTGTTCCTTATTCTTGTTTATTTCAACAGTAACTTTTATTCTTTTTATGGAAGAGATCAAATGATGAGGAATAATCACTCACATGACCATATGTGTGCTTAGCAATACTGCCAAGGCAATATTGCTGTATATAGATTTATCTGTATAAGGATAAAATTATAATCATGACTACTTCTGCTATGGAAAGAAATAAAAATATTTCCCCTCTACAGTCACTAAATATGAGATTAAAATAAAGACATATACCTTGTGACTTTTTTAGATTTACATTAAAAAATAAAATAATATGTTTAACTATCAGAAAGCCTTAATTAAATGCCAAGAAAATATATAGCATTGACCAGGGTGGGCCAAGATGGTTGACTAGAGACATCAGTCACCAGCTCATTTCCAAAGAAGGAAAAATTTTAGATAAAAAATAAATTCAAAAACAAACAAACAAACAAAGCTTAGACATAATTCTGAGGAGAAAGCACCAAAACCTACTGGAGATTCCAAAGGAAGAAGCTGCAGAGCACAACAAGAAGATGTAAGATTTTAGTAGAGATCAACCTATGAGGAACTTGGAACCTCAAGGGAAGGGTTGGTAGGGGCACTTGTTTTTCTCCCCTTATGCTTCTGGCAGACTGCAGATTCCCAAGCTGCTGGATAGCTTCTCTACACTCACAAGCCCTAAAGCAGCTGCTGCCAGAAAACAGGGAGCTTCTTGAGAACAGACCACCATCTGCTGGCCCCCAGGGGGTCAGTCTTCCTCACCACAGACTCAAGCCAAAGGGGTGGGCACTCTACTGCTTCTCTGTCCACTATCTGGCTTTGTACTTGGGGAGCTTCAACATTTCAGTATTCATGTTACTGGTCCCTGCACAAACGTCTCCCAATTCCTTGCCCAGACTACAGTGGCCATAGGTGGCTGGTGAGTTCCAGGGGAATACTGTGATCCCAGAGCTTGGACATTCCAGGCAGGCTGCCTTCTGGGAAGAGGGACAAAGGAGACCAGAGTGTTAGCACCCCTTCATTCAGGGCCTTCTCCTCTTCCTCCCCTCCACCACTCACTGCTGACAAGTGGACACTCCTACTTGAGTCAACACAGGTGCCCAGAGAAATGATTGGGCTGCAGCTCCCAGGAATGTCTTTTCCCCTCCTGTTGGTGCTCCTACCATACACTTCCACAAAGAGTGGGGCTCATGTATTTCCCTTAAAAGAGATGCAGACAGGCATTGAACTGTGAACTCCCTGCCCACCAGCCCTCCCTGCAGCTGCTCATCTGGCTGTTCCAAAAGAATCCTCATGATATAAACTTTCCAATTACATTCTGTTCTTCATGATGGCAGAAATAATGCCTAACCTGCTCATTTATATATCCCAGTGGCTAATGGTGGCTTCACATATTCAGTATTCAATAAATAGAAGGTCTGGGGTTGCGTTTGCAAATAGAAACTTGATAAACCATGTGAATAGTTGGAAAGCCAGAGTAAATATAAAAGATGTTTCCTTTAAAACTTCTAGGAGGAGGAAGAAAAAATAGGCCATTTCTTATGGAAAAGAAAAGATTGGTTGGCACAGGTAAAAGTTCAGTGGGCAGAGCCAAGAGTAGCAAAGGAGGGAGGAGGACTGGATTCTCATCAAAAAATTGATTGTAGAAGCTGTGACAAATTTTAGAATTTTTGATGACAAGTCACTTTTATGTCTTCCCATTTTTTCCTGTGGGAGGATTATTTTAATGTGTCAACTTGACTAGGTCATATATGCCCAGATATCTGGTTTAACATTATTTCTGGGTGAAAGTGTTTCAAAAAATGACTATTATTTACATCGGTGGTAAAGCACATGGCCCCTTCTAATGCAGATGGTCATCGTCCAATTGGCTGAGGGCCTGACTGGAAAAGGTAGAAAAAAGTTGAGTTAACATTGCCTGACTGCTTAAGGTGGAACTCTGATTTCCACCTTTGACATTCCAAGTTCTTCAGCCTTCAGGCAGGGGCTAAAACTATACCATTGGCTCCCTAGCTCTCAGGCCTTGAGACTACCCCACAAGCTTTCCTTGGTCTCTGGGTGATAGAGGATAGATACTGAGATTTCTCAGCTTCCATATCTTGTAAACCAATGTCTTATTATATGCAATATTATACACACACAGACACACACACAAACACACACACACACAATATATGTCCCTTATTGGTTCTATTTTTCTGGAGAACCCTAAAATCCCTCTTGTAAATTAAAGTGTCTGTTGTACTATCCTATCCCTGCAAACTATTGTGTGGTGGTAGATGACTGTGGGGCAGGTAAATGGTTTCTTTACATAATAAGTGTTCAAATCAAGAGATACACTAAGGAAACAAACCAAAGGAACTGTTTTTATACCTAGACATGATTTACATGACTTGGGACTACTCACACAATAGAATACAACACAAATGATGGACGCCACTGCAGAGACTAAATCATGAAAGGCCCTCAGACTCCACTTTACCACAACATTCATCAATGTATTACTTAAGATCTCCAACCCCCTGAAGTGGCATGCTCCAACATACCTCAAGCTATGTGAAAGCCAAGTATAGTATACCTGTCAATCATCCTAAATGAGCCCAACCTTCAAATTATCCCAGTTCAGTCATATAAGTAAGGATGAGCAGTTCTCCATGGATCAAGAGCCACTGAGATTCTTTCAAAAGATCTGCAAATGCAAGACTTTTTTGATACCAACACACTACATGCCTTTTTGACTGTGTTGACATTTAATTGATGTGAATAGTGAAGGGTAAAACTGCTGGTGCCTTAGCATGAATCGAGACAGAGACACCATCCTGGAATTCTTCAAAACCATGTACTTAACAGAGAAAAGAAATGTCATTTTTCTTCATGAATACCCTGATGGTACAGAAAAAAATATTACTTTTGTGAAATAAAAATTCAGTACTCACCTTTTTAACATTCTATGTGACAAGGTGGGAAGACTATATAAAGTGTTTTCCTGCTGTTATGGGCTGAATTTTGGCCTGCCCCTTCAAGATTCAGATATTAAAACCCTAAAGTTCAGTACTCAGAATAAAGCTAGGGCCTTTGAAGAGGTGACTGAGTTAAATGAGGTCTTTAAGGTGGGCCTTAATCCAATATGTAGGAGTCCTTATACATAAGAAAAGATGAGGTCAAAGACAGAGCAGATATGCACAAATAGAGAAGAAAGATCGAGTGAGTACACAGTGAGTGGTGACCACTGACAGGCCAAGGAGAGAGGTTTCAGAAGAATCGAAATCTGCTGGCATTTTGACTTTCCACTGTTCAGAAATAAATTTCTGTGTGTTAATTCAGCTTGTGATATTTTTTTTCTGACACCCCCTAGCAAACTAATACAGATGCATACTAAAGAATGAAGCTTGTTTCAACATTCACTGTACTATTAAGTTGTGGGCTGAACTGTGTGCTTCTTTTATGGAATATCTTTTTTACATGAAATAACCAATGAACAAAACATGGTTATTCAATATTAGGTATTTATAAGATATTTATTTGAAAAAGAAAAGTACTATTTCAAAGAAAATAATTGACAATATTGATTGTTAGTGATGAGTTGCCAGGCTGGTTTTATCTGCTACTATGAGTTTAATAGCTTCCTAAGACATTTCTGATGAGATTGGTGATTTTACTAAATAGTGTTTGTTTAAAATTTGATGATAAAATGTATATGGGTCACTATGAAAGTTTTGAGACAGACTATGCTATGGTCCATTATTTCACTTCTAAGAAATAGTCTACAGTTCTAAGAGCTGGCTAAGAAAAGAAGTTATGTTTCATCATTGCATTTTTGAAATTCCGTTATCTATCACAATGACAAAAAATAATTCTGGAATTAATGTTTTTTTATATGGTATGTATTCTCCCAAGTATTTTAAAATAATTTAGTTATCTTTAGTGGCAATACTGTATTAAATAGTCAAAGTTAAATGGTTAGAAATAGTCTATAAACAAGTCATTAATAATAACAATAAAGAAGATAACTCACAGTCAGGATAAATGTTATTAATGGTACACCAAGAGGTTTATTAGTTTTAATCTAAGAGTTGTACCCTGTCCTGCTTACTATTTAATATCTGTTTGATCTAGTATTTGAGGTCTGATTAATATCTTCATAGTTTCAAGGATATAAAATCACATAGTGACAGCAACTTAATTTTACATTAAAATGTACTTTTGTGTTCAATAGTCATGCCTCAAATATTTATACAGTATTTTAGTTTAGCATGGTACAATTATTCTCTCTATATTGCCAACTAAAAGTCTATGTGCTCCCTTAAAAAACTTGTTTTCAATTTGTGATGTAGGAAAAGCATGTAAGAAGTAAAGAAAAAAGGTTTTGAGCAGAGAAATGATATGATATGACATAGGATTTTACAAAGATCATTCTGGCTTCAGTTTTGAAAATAGCCTATAAAGGAAGTATGTGGAATATCTTCTACTTGCACCTCCAGATTTATTCTTCAGCCTTTTCCATCCTGCTCTCTGCCCAAGAAAGTTGCCCCATGTGAATAGCATCAACCAGCTTCCTCTCTTCTAGCTTCTAGTTGGGTATATCCTTTAGAGGTGTAACAGCTACCTTGTGAGTTTGACCTCACATTCTCTCTTTTTGCTACAGCTGAACATTTACCTTCCTCTTAGTAGCCTCTTGCTAGTTTACTTACTGTGTGACATGAGATCTCATGACATTCCTGCAAGTGCATCAGGAAGTATGGGAGAAGTAAATGCTCCCAGGGATAACCACCAAACAAGGGATGAGAGCAATGGGTACATGCTTTTCTCAGTAATGTATGATTAACATACCTATGAGTGATTCTGTGTGTTACTAAAATGTCCAAGAAAAATGAAGCCCCAGCTTCCTCTAGAAGGACCAAATTCATCCAAGTTCATCAAAGTGTACTTTTATCGACTTTTCCTTCTTTCTTATTTCATTCATTCTAGTTTCTCTTACTCTCTTGTAACCTGATGAATGACATGCACATGAGTATGTGTTTTAATCTTTGCTTTCACAAAAAATTGAAGGCAAAAATGAAGACACTGATAGGGAGGCACTGAGAGGATATCTAGAGACTGTAAGAAGAGTGAGGTCAAGATTACTACTTCTGTACTTCTTTAACAAGTCATTACGGGCTTCCTCTACCTCACTAATATAAGGGCAAACACAAATTAGAAATGAGAGGTTTTCTTCTCCTTGTTGAAAATAAGGAAAGACACTTCCCTCTTCCTCCTTTTTTAAGAGTATTTACTGTAGAAAACTTTGATATTATGTGTTCTTGGTCTTTAAAAGCTAGATAGATATCTTGCCTGCCTTCACTCCAGAAATGACTGGGGAGTCATCTCTGAAATGTAATCAAAGAAAACAGTGCTTTTATCACCAGATTTCCTTGGAAAGCAGGAGCCTAATGTTGAAAAATTCTCTCCTGAGGGTGGAGCAAGATGGCAGCCGAGTAACAGCTTCCTTGCGGCTGGGCACGGTAAGACTGGGGAGAGAGGACTTCAGGCATCTCTGGAAGGTGGGATCTGCCCAGAAACGTCCCTTTGGGGTCACAGGGAGACAGCATGAGGCTTCTGGACACCCTGAGGAAGGCAAAAGCAACGGAGATTAGGCAAGTGGTTGTGTCTGTTCGGTCTGATCCTGACGCCGGCTGTGGGTGGGGCAACAGTGGGACTTCAGGCTGGAAAGGCCTTGCCTGTGAGCTGTTTGGGTTTGTTTTGGACTTGGCACTCAGTTGAACTGCCTTGGGAGAACTTGGGCAGGAGTGCAGGGGTTTTTGAGTGTTGTCTGGGGCCCCAGACTGGGCCACCGAGCCAGACGGAGCTGCAAGTGTTTGGTGGTGGGCTGTGTGGAGCCATTGTGGGAGAACTGCCCTGGCAAGCTCCACCCTCAGGGTCACAGAACAGGCATCAGGCAGGAGCGAGTAATCTAGTGACTGAGCAGCCTACAGGTGGGGACTGAGACGCCTCGCAGCCTTAGCCCTCAGGGGCATAGGGTGAGACCGGTTTTGGCACACTGGGTAAGTAACTGGATAGCCACTTAAGGAGTGATCCCAGCCACAGCACTTTCCTGGGAAAGCTTCTGCTTAGCCCAAGTTAGCAATTTAAAGTGTCTTCTAAGCAGGCTGAGGAGGATTTAAGCTCTCCACCCTGCAGGGTTTGAGAAATCATTAGAAACACAGGGTCACTCCCTACAAAGATCCAG
>CAUYRH010003777.1:0-14574 GCA_963574655.1 Perodicticus potto
GTAGTAAGGCAGCCGTATGTATTATTTTATACAACTTAAACATAAGTGCAAAGGAATGAAAAATTGCTCTAAACATGAGTTGGCTTCCTCGGTATTGATGTTATTTGTTAGTGTTAATTTTTTTTTATTTTTTGAGACAGAACCTCAAGCTGTCACCCTGGATAGAGTGCTGTGGCATCACAGCTCACAGCAACCTCCAATTCCTGGGCTCAAGCCAGTCTCCTGCCTCCGCCTCCCAAGTAGCTGGGACTACAGGTGCCCGCCACAATGCCTGGCTATTTTTTGGTTGCAGCCGTGATTGTTGTTTGGCGGGCAGGGCTGGATTCGAACCCACCAGCTCAAGTGTACGTGGCTGGCGCCTTAGCCAGTTGAGCCACAGGCGCCGAGCCAAATGGATCCCAGTGGAGTCAATGAGAGAGAATGGATAAGCTCACCCTCTTGGATTTTTTTTGTTTTTGCAGTTTTTGGGCGGGGCTGGGTTTGAACCCGTCACCTCCGGTATGTGGGCTCGGCGCCCTACTCCTTTGAGCCACAGGCACTGCCCTGTTAGTGTTAATTTTTAAGATGAGGAAGTATAGCATGATGGTTATGAGAGGGGGTTCTGGGATTGCATGCCTGAATTTGCATCCGAGCTCCATACTCACTAACTATATAGTCTAGATCAAGTTACTAACAACTATGTGCCTCAGTTTTCCATAAAGCGGGAATAATAGTACCTACCTGGTCGTATTGTTGTGAGGATTACATGATTTAGTATATTATAAAACTCCTAGTTTTGGGGGTTTTCTTTTTTCTGTAGGTATCTTCAAAAAGTCCCAATCTGTTTATTACTGACTCATTGTGAACATTTCATTTTGATTAGTTTTATTATAGGTATAATTTTCCTTTCTCTTAAAAAATGATCTGTGAATGACTTTTTAAAATGTGATAAAAGATTATTGAAAGATTCTTATCTAGATTTGGCTTTCTCTATGTGTATTTATGTACTTTATGTATTTTTATTTCTTTTAGTGGGAAGTTCCTTCTGTTTACAGTGGTGTTATCCTGGGAATTAAAGATAGTTTAACAAGAGATTTGGTTTACATTCTCATGGCCAAAGGGTTGCACTGCAGTGCTGTTAAGGTGAGTAAAAGTGTGCATCAAATATTTGTTAGGAATGTGCTTTAGTAGTAATCAGAACTTACCTTTTCTTGATTTTAAAATCACAGTGATATGCCTAAAAATTTATTTAAAGACGTGTTTTGGGTTGCCTTTTCCTTTATCTGTGTAATTATACTAATATGGTTGTGGACATACAGATACTGTTCTGTACCTTTTTACAAATCTGGAGAATATAAAAAAGTTATTGGGATTCACTTAATAAAGACTGTATGCTGAGATTAAACACCAGAATCTCTTAAAATTATTTTTGGTATGGTGTTTTACATAAGGAGTTTATAGTCTGTTTGGAAATTTGAGACATAAGTGAAATCTCTTTTTTTTTTTTTTTTTTTTTTTGAGACAGAGTCTCACTTTATCACCCTGGGTAGAGTGCTGAAGTCATAGCTCACAGCAACTTCAAACTCTTGAGCTCAAGCATCCTCTTGCCTCAGCCTCCCAAGTAGCTGGGGACAATAGGTGCCTGCCACAACACCCAACTAGTTTTTCTATTTTCAGTAGAAACAGCGTCTTTTTTTTTTTTTTTTGCTGAAAATTACTTTATTTTTTTAAATTATTTTTTATTAAATCATAACTTTGTACATTGACGCATTTATGGGGTTCAGTGTACTGCTTTGATATACAATGTGAAATGCTTACATTAAACTAAGTAACACATCCATCGCAATTATACTCATTTCTTAATAGTTTTGAAATGTACCATTGCATCATGCACATTAGGTGAGGTCCCCCAAAATACTCTCCCTCCTGTCATATTCCCCCTCCCCTCCCCTCTCTGTCCTCTTCCCTTCTACTTTCTGGACTATAGTTATGTTTTGCCATTTGTATGAGTATGTAGGTGGTTATATATTGATTTCATAGTAGTATTGAGTACATTGGATACTTTTTTTACCATTCTTGAGATACTGTACTAAGAAGAATATGTTCCAGCTCCATTCAGGTAAACATAAAAGATGTGAAGTCTCCATGTTTTTTTATGGCTGCATAGTATTCCGTGGTGTACATATACTACAATTTGTTAATCCATTCATGGGTCCACGGGCACTTGGGCTGTTTCCGTGTCTTGGCTATTATGAATTGGGCTGCAATAAACATGCTGGTGCAAGTGTCTTTGTTGTAAAATAAAGACATTTTGATCGTCTGGGTATATACCTAGTAGAGGAATTGCAGGATTGAATGGTAGATCTACTTTTAGTTCCTTGAGTGTTCTCTAAACATCTTTCCAAAAAGGTCGTATTAGCTTGCATTCCCACCAGCAGTGTAGAGGTGTTCTCTTCTCTCCGCATCCATGCCAATATGTGTAGTTTTGGGATTTTGTGATTGGACTAATTTTACTGGAGTTAGATGATATCTCAAAGTGGTTCTGATTTGCATTTCTCATTTTTTCACGTGTTTTTAGGCCATGTGCCTGTCAGAAAAGTTTCTGTTCAAGTCTCTTGCTCACATAGAAATGGGTTTATTTAGTCTTTTCTTATTGATTAGTTTGAGTTTTCTGTAGATTCTAGTTATCAGACCTTTGTTGAAAGCATACCCTGCAAAAATCTTCTCCCATTCTGAAGGCTATCTGTTTGCTTTACATACTGTGCTCTTGGCTGTGCAAAAACGTTTTAGATTAAGCAGCGCATCTGGCTCATTGAATCGGGCACCAGCCCCATACACCGAAGGTGGCGGGTTTAAACCCGGCCTCAGCCGAACTGCAAAAACAGAAAAATAGCTGGGCGTTGTGGCGGGTGCCTGTACTCCCAGCTACTTGGGCGGCTGAGGCAAGAGAATTGCCTAAGCCCAGGAGTTGGAGGTTGCTGTGAGCTGTGTGACGCCACAGCACTCTACCAAGGGTGATAAAGTGAGACTCTTGTCTCTACAAAAAGAAAAAAAAAAAACTTTTTAGTTTGATCAGATCCCAGTAATGTATTTTTGGTGTTGCTTCAATTGCCTGGGGGGTCCTCCTCATAAAATATTCTCCCAGGCCAATTTCTTCAAGTGTTTTCCCTACAGTCTCTTGTAGTATTTTTATAGTTTCATGTCTTAAGTTTAAATCTTTCACCCAGTGAGAATCAATTTTTGTTAATGGTGAAAGGTGGGGATCCATTTTCAGTCTTCTACAGGTCACCGGCCAGTTCACCCAGCACCATTTGTTAAATAGGGTGTCTTTCCCCCACTGAATATTTTTGATAGGCTTGTCGAAGATCAAATAGTAGCTGGGTTCATCTCTTGGTTCTCTATTGTGTTCCATAAATCTACCGCTCTGTTTTTGTGCCAGTACCATGCAGTTTTGATCACTGTAGATTTATAGTATAGCCTGAAGTCTGGTAATGTGATACCTCCTGATTTGTTCTTATTTCTGAGTAATGTATTTGCTATTCGAGGTTTTTTCTGATTCCGTATAAAACGAAGTACTATTTTTTCAAGTTCTTTAAGTATGACAGTGATGCTTTAATAGGGATTGCATTAAATCTGTAAATTGCTTTGGGTAGTATGGACATTTTAACAATGTTGATTCTTCCCAGCCATGAGCATGATATGTTTTTTCATTTGTTAACATCTTTTTTTTTTTTTTTTTGAGATAGAGCCTCAAGCTGTCACCCTGAGTAGAGTGCTATGGCATCATAGCTCACAGCAACCTCAAACTCCTGGGCTTATGCAATTCTCTTGCCTCAGCCTACCAAGTACCTGGAACTACAGGCACCTGCTACAATGCCCAGCTGTTTTTTTGTTGCAGTTGTCATTGTTGTTTAGCTGGCCTAGGCCAGGTTCAAACCCGCCAGCCTGGGTGTATGTGGCCAGAGCCTTATCCACTGAGCTATGGGTGCCGCTGAGATGTTGCCTTTCTGATACACTTCCAGGTCATGCCCTCCTGTTAGCCTAGAAGCCATACTTGGAACAACAAAGCTTTGCTACTGGATACTAATGTTAGTACTTATGGTAGCCAGAAGGAGAAAATGTTCACTGAAAGGCAGCTGCAAGATGGGGATATGCTTTACCATTTTGCTTTTGTCATCATGGCAGGATTGTAGGCTGATATATTTAATGTAAACTTCTCAATGTTTTCCACAGGGTATCCTAGGCTTGCCTACAGCTTAAATAACCTGTTGCAGGTTATCTCCCTACTCTTGAGAAGCTTGGAACTTTGTGGTGAAACTAGTAATTAGCTTGTTGCAGGCCTTTTTATTTGTCAGGTAAAGATGTGGTTGCAATTGCTAAATTGGTCAGTTGTGAAAACCCTTTCCCCCATTCTTAAAGAAGGCTGAAATAGAAATTCACATCTGTGAAAAATTATTGGAAATCCCATGGCCAAGTATGGTGGCTCATGCCTGTAGTCCTAGCAACTTGCAGCCTGGGCAACAGAGTGAGACCCTATCTCTAAAAAAGAGATGCCAAAAAATATACAGTAGTGAAATGATAGTCTTTCAGCAATTTTTAGGAAAAACTGGATACCTACTTGCAAAAGAATGAAATTTGGGCCCTTATACCATACACAAAAATTAAGAAATTAATTTTTGGACTGAAATTAAGATATGAAAGTTTGTAATTATTAGGCAAAAGAAAATATAGGAGAAGAGCTTTATGATGTCAGTTCTGGCAAAGATTTCTTGGTTATGACACCTAAACCGTAAGCAACAAAAGCAAAAATCAGCAAGTGAGACTAAACCTTAAACTAGAAAGTTTCTACACAGCAAAGGAAACAACATAATGAAAAGACAGCTTGTGGAGTGAGAGAAAATATTTATGAACCATTTATCTGGTAAGGAGTTAATATTTAAAATATACAAGGAACTCTTTGAAGTCAATAGCAAAAAATCCAAATAACCTGATTTTAAAAAGGACTTAGGGACTTGAATACACATTTCTTCAAAGAAGACATGCAGATGGCCAACAAGAATATGAAAAGATACTCAATATCACAAATCATCAGGGAAATGCAAATTAAACCACAGTGAGATATTACCTTATACTTCTTAGCATGGCTATTTTGTTTGTTTGTTTAGAGACAGGGTCTTGCTCTATCATATAGTCTGGAGTGCAGTGGTGCAATCATAGCTTACTGCAGCCTTGAACTCCTGGACTCAAGCTATCTTCCTGTTTCAGCCTCCCAAGTAACTAGGACTATAAATTGTGCATTGCCATGCCTGGCTAAGTTTTAAAATATTTATAGAGACAAATGTTTTGCTATCTTGCCCAGGCTTGTTTCAAATTCCTGGACTCAACTGATCCTCCCCCTTTGACCTCCCAAAGTGTTGGGGTTATAGGTGTGAGCCACCATGCATGGTTTAGTCTGGTTATTTTATATAGAGAGGGTGCCAAAAAAATTTATACACACTTTAAGTAAGGAAAAAATTGTATTAAATTTATAATAATATGTAATGATTACAAAAGATGAATACAAGTCACATCAAGCATCTCTTGTAATTGCCAAAGTCAAACATGACTTGAGTATATAATGGAAGATTATTCAGCCTTAAAAAGGAGGCAGTTCTGCCATATGTGACAACATGGATGAATCTGGAGTACGTTATGTTAAGCGAAACAACCCAGGGACAGAAGGATAAAAATTCCATGATTCCATTTGTATGAGGTATCTAAAATTGTCAAACTCATAGAAACAAAGACTGATGATTGCCAGAAGCTGGGAGAAAAAATAAGCAGTTGTTATTCAATGGATATGAAGTTTCAGTTATGCTAAGTGATTACATTGTAGAGATCTGCTGTACAATATCGTACCTATAATTAACAACACTATATTGTACACTTAAAAATTTGTTAAGAAGGTGGATCTCATTTTGAATGATTTTACCTCAGTAATACAAAAAATATTTCCATCAGAATCTTCATATTATAAAATCCTAAAGTTTACTATATATACAGAGAGTGCCAAAAATGTATATACATTTTTTTGTTTTTTGAGATAGAGTTTCATTCAGTCAGCCTGGGGTTCAGTGCCATGGTGTCATAGCTCACAGCAATCTCAAACTCTTGGGCTCCAGTGATCCTTTTGTCTGAGCCTTCTGAGTAGCTAGAACTACAGGTGCTTGTCACCGTGCCTGGCTAGTTTTTCTGTTTTTAGTAGAGACAGGATCTCCCTTTGCTCAGGCTGATGTCAAACTCCTTAGCTCAGGCAGTTCACCTGCTTCGGCCTCCCAGAGTATTAGGATTACAGGCATGAGCAACCACACCTGGCCTATATGCCTTTTAAGAAAGGAAAAACTGGCTCGGCACCCTGTAGCACAGTGGTTACTGGTGCCAGCCACATACACCGAAGGTAGCGGGTTTGAACTGGGCCTGGGCCAGCTAAACAACAATGACAACTGCAACAAAAAATAGCCGGGCATTGTGGTGGGTGCCTGTAGTCCCAGGTATTTGGGAGGTTGAGGCAAGAGAATCGCTTAGGCCCAAGAGTTGCAGGTTGCTGTGAGCTGTGATGCCAGAGCGCTTTACCAAGGGCAATATAGTGAGACTCTGTCTAAAAAAAAAATAAGACGAAAGGAAAACTATTACATTTGTGATACTCAAGTCATGTTTGACTTCTGCAATTACAAGAGGGCTCAATGTGACTTGTGTTCATCTTTTGTTAGCAGTATAGTATACTGAGTATTATTATAATTTTAATACAGGTTTTTTCTTTCTTAAAATGTGTATACATTTTCATTTTTTGAAATCCTGTGTGTGTGTGTGGTGTGTGTTTATGTATGTGTGTGTGTAAAGCTTTAATATGTTTTGCCATAAGTATAAGCTATGGATGGGTCATGAGTGAGGATTTGTATTTCAATAAAATTATATCATCTGTCATATTAAATTGATGATAATTTAAATTTTATCATGTTTTTCAGCTTGTTTCTATTTAACTTATACATTTATTTGATTTTTGTAGTTTCTTAAGAATTATAAGTAAAGGCTGATTTTTATTTTTTTTAAATATTAAGGGAAGATGATAATGAAAATAGTTTATTTCAAGTTTGGGGTTAGTCCACGAGAATTTCTTTTTTCTCATTGTCTTTTAAAGGGGGATATGAATCTTAGATTTGGAAAATGCTGCTAAGGAATGTCACAGATATTTTTCTCAGTCCTCTGTTGTCCTTAGTTATAGCAACATGCTACCCTCTAGGTCTAGAGATTTAAAAGGTGGACTCTCAACTTTTTTGGTTGTGTCCTCTGTTAGTAAAAACTTAACAAATTTCATTTGTGTATTTATTCAAAAATTATAATTTGTATTAATTATTAATTATATGCTATACTAATATAGTATATATACAAAAACAAAAGTTTTAACAGATTAAATATATAAATAGATAATATATATTTTCTGCTCATATTCCTGGTGCACAGATAACTCTTTCTGGAGATGACTGGCATAGAAGACATTGTTAGATTAAGTCAGAAGTCTGGGTTTTATTTCTGGCTCTATTACCTTAGCCAAATAACTTCTTATTTCTAGGCCTCTCTTTATTCTTAAAACTTGGATTGAATTTCACAGGCTTTTTTTTGGGGGGGAAGTAAACAACTTATAAACAAATGTAACTTTTTATTACAATAGTTAGTTTAGGATTGTAAGAGTAAATATTAATTGTAGGAGTTACGGTATTTGAACATAATTCTTGCCAACATTACCCACAATTTAGGGCAATGTTTGGATGTTTTTTTACCAAAGGATGTTTCTGTGATCTTGAATATCTTTTTATTGTCAAGCATGTTTGTGAAATATTGGATTAAGCCAAGTTAAATAGGTTTCTTCAAGGAACTTTTAATATACTAACATGTAGTGTAAATATCCAAGAGAGGGGTAACATATGTTATTTCATGAGACCGGTGTTCCACAGAACATGCTTTGAGGATCTCTGGGTTTGAGAACTTTTTTGGGAGTTAAAGTGGTATAGGAGTTAAAGACATTGAATTTAGAGTCAGAAAGACCTCTTATATTTGACCTGTATTTTTTTCATGGCCTCTTTTTACATTTTAAAATTATTTTTTAAATATATTTTTTATTTTTATTGTTTGGGATTCATTGAAGGTACAAAGAATTAGGTTACACTGATTGCATTTGTTAGATAAAGTCCCTCTTATAATTGTGTCCTGCCCCTAAGAGGTGTGCCATTCACAGTGACCCCCATCCTTCTCCTTCCTCCGCTCTCTCCACTTGCTCATTCCCCTCCCCTCCCCTTTGTATTAGCTTATCTACCACCTTCATTTAGAATTGAGTACATTGGATTCTTGCTTCTCCATTCTTGTGATGCTTTACTAAGCAGAATGTGTTCCTCTTTCATCCAGGTTAATACAAACGATGTAGTTTCTATCTTTTTAATGGCTGAATAGTATACCATGGTATATGTATAGCACAGTTTGTTAATCCATTCCTGGATTGGTGGGCATGTAGGCTGTTTCCACATTTTGGCTATTGTAAATTGAGCTGTGTTAAATAGTTTAGTGCAATGTCCTTATGATAAAATTATTTTTTTTCTTCTGGGTAGATGCCTAGTAATGGGATTGCAGGATCAAATGGGAGGTCTAATTTGAGTTCTTTGAGGGTTCTCCATATTTTCTTCTAAAAAGGTTGCATTAGTTTCAGTCCCACCAGCAGTGTAAAAATGTTCCCTTCTCTCAACACCCATGCCAGCAACTGCTGCTTTGAGACTTTGTAATGTGGGCCATTCTCACTGGGGTTAAGTGATATCTCAGCATAGTTTTGATTTGGATTTTTCTGATGATTAGTTGGTGATGAGAATTTTTTGATATGTTTGTTACCCATTCGTCTGTGTTCTTAAGAGAGGGTTCTATTCATGTTTCTTGCCCAGTGATATATAGGATTTTTTTTGTTGTTGTTGTTAATTAATTTCAGTTCTTTGTAGATCTTAGTTATCAAGGTTTTATCCAATTCATGATAAGCAAATATCTATTCCCATTCTGAAGATTGTCTGTTTGCTTTTGTTGTTGTCTGCTTAGCTGTAGAGAAACTTTTCAGTTTAATTAAGTACCATTTGTTTATTTTTGTTGTTGTTGCAATTGCCACAGAAGTCTTCTTCATAAAATGTTTCCCCAGGCCAACATTTTAAAGTGTTTTCTCCATGCATTCTTCAAGGATTTTTATTGTTTCATGTCTTACATTTAAATCTTTCATCCACCTTGAATCAATTTTTGTAAGTGGTGGGAGTTGTGGGTCCAGTTTCAGTCTTTTAATTGTGGTTATCCAGTTTCCCCAGCACCATTTATTGAATAGGCATTCTTTTCCCCACTTAAATACTTGTTTGGCTTATCAAAGATTAGGTGGCTGTTAAGATGTTAGTTTCATCTCATGGTTTTCTATTTGGTTTAATGTCTCTATTTTTATGCCAATACCATGTTGTTTTGATCACTATGGCATTGTAGTATAGCCTAAAGTCTGGTTGGGTGATAACCTCTGGTCTTTTTTTTTTTTTTTTTTTTTACTTTATCCAAATTAGTATGAGGGTACAATATTTAGGTTACATTGTTCTCACTTCCAGGTTAAAGTTCCATTTGTAGAAAAGCCCTTCACCCAGGGGGAGTGTTATACACCTTCGCAATGTGCACATTAGGTGAGATCCCGCTTCATGCCTTCCCTCCCTCTGTGATATGTTCTCCCCTCTTCCTCCTCCCACTTCCCTTTAACCCCGAACCAGACTATAATAGTGTTTTAGTGCTCTTAGGAACGTGTAATCATTTATATATTGATTTCATAATAGTATGGAGTACATTGGATATTTATTTTTGCATTCTTGCAATACTTTACTAAGAAGAATGTATTTCAACTCCCTCCAGGTAAATGTAAAAGATGAAAAGTCTCTATCTCTTTTTTCTTTTCTTTCTTTCTTTTTTTTTTTTGAGACAGCATCTCAGTATGTTGCCCTCAGTATAGTGTCGTGGTGTCACAGCTCGCAACAACCTCAAACTCTTGGGTTTAAGAAATTCTCTTGCCTCAGCCTCCTAAATAGCTGGGACTACAGGCACCCGCCACAATGCCTGCCTATTTTTGTTTTTGTTGTTATGGTTATCATTGTTATTTAGCAGTTGGGCTATTTCAAAACTTCCAGTCCCAGCATATGTGGTGAGTGCCCTAATCACTGAGGTATAGGTGCTAAGCCAGATCTCTATCTTTTTTAATGGCTGAATAATATTCCATGGTATACATATACTACAGTTTGTTGATCCATTCATGGGTTGATGGCAACTTAGGTTGCTTCCATGACTTGGTAATTATGAATTGAGCCACAGTAAACATTCTAATGCAATGTATTTGTGGTGAAATGATTTTTGATCTTCTGAGTAGATACCTAGTAATGGGATTGCAGGGTTAAATGGAAGGTTTACTTTTAGATCTTTGAGGATTCTCCATATGTCTCTCCAAAAGGGCTGTATTAGTTGCAGTCCCCCCAGCAGTGTAGAAATTTTCCCTTCTCTCCACATCCATGCCAGCATCTGGTGTTTTAGGATGTTGTGATGTGGGCTAATCTTGCTGGGGTTAGGGGATATCTTAGAGTGGTTTTGATTTGCATGTCTCTAATGATTAAAGATGATGAGCGTTTTTTCATATGTTTATTGGCCATTTATCTTTCATCTTTGAGAGAAGTCCATTCAAATCTCTTGCCCTCTTATAAGGAAGGTTTTTTGCACTTTTCTTATTATTTAATTTGAGTTTTCTATAGATTCTATTTACCAGGTCTTTGTCAGATTCATAACGTGCAAACATCTTCTCCCATTCTGAGGCTGTCTCTTTGCTTTGTTTGTGGTACTCTTAGCTGTGCAAAAGCTTTTTAGCTTGATCAAGTTCCAGTTATTTATTTTTGGTGTTGCTGCATTTGCTGGGGGGAGGGGAGGGGTTATTCTTCATAAAAGTTTTTTCCCAGGCTAATATCTTCAAGTGTTTTTCCTACATTCTCTTCTAGAATTTTTAGTGTTTTGTGTCTTAAATTTAAATCTTTTATCCAACAAGAATCAATTTTTTTCAATGGTGAGAGGTACAGGTCCAGTTTCAGTCTTCTGCATGTGGATAACAAGTTCTCCCAGCACCTTTTGTTAAATAAGGATTCTTTTCCCCATTGCATGTTTTTGTTAGGCTTATCAAAGATTAAATGATGATATGTGGCTTGGTTCATCTCTAGATTCTCTATCCTATTCCATAGGTCTGTGTCTTTATTTTTGTGACAGTACCATGCTGTTTTGATCACTATAGCCTTATAATATAACCTGAAGTCTGGCAATGTGATGCCTCTAGATTGGTTTTTATTTCTGAAAACTGTATTTACTATTCAAGGTTTTTTCTGGTTCCATATGAATTGAAGTACTATTTTTTCAAGATCTTTAAAGTATGACATTGGTGCTTTGATGGGGATTGCATTAAATCTATAGATTGCTTTGGGTAGTATGGACATTTTAATGATGTTGATTCTTCCCAGCCATGAGCATGGTATGTTCTTCTATTTGTTGACATCTTCTGCTATTTCATTTCTCAAAGTTTCATAATTCTCTTTATAGAGACCTTTCATGTCTTTTGTTAGATATATTCCAAGGTATTTCATCTTCTTTGGTGCTATTGTAAAAGGAATAGAGTCTTTGATTTTTTTCTTGGCTTGACAGTTGTTGGTGAAGGCTACTGATTTGTGGGTATTGATTTTGTAATCTGAGATGCTGCTGTATTCCTTGATCACTTCCAAGAGCTTTGTAGCTGAGTCCCTGGGGTTTTCCAGGTATAAGAACATGTCATCTGCGAAGAGGGAGAGTTTGACCTCCTCTGGTCCCATTTGGATTCTTTGATCTCCTTCTCTTGCCTGATTGCGATTGCTAGGACTTCCAACACGGGTATTAAATACTAGTGGAGACAGTGGGCATCCTTGTCTGGTTCCAGATTTGAGTGGGAATGCTTTCAGTTTTACTCAAATCAATATGATATTGGCTGTGGATTTGCTATATATTGTCTCTATCAGCTTAAGGAATGTTTCTTCTAACCCTACTTTCTTGGGTGTTTTTATCATGAAAGGATTCTGGATATTGTCAAAAGCCTTTTCTGTATCAATTGAAAGAATCATATGATCTTTGTTTTTGATTCTCTTTATGTGATGTATTATATTTATAGATTTGTGTATGGTGAACCAAACTTGTGTCTCTGGGATAAAACCTACTTGATCATGGTGTATAACGTTTTTAATGTGTTACTGTATTCTATTTGCTAATATCTTGTTGAATATTTTTGCATCAGTATTCATTAATGATATTGTCTATAGTTTTCTTTTTTTATTGGGTCCTTTCCTTGGTTAGTGATCAGAGTGATCTTTGCTTCATAGAATGTATTGGAGAGGATGTCTCCTTTCTCTATATTTTTGAGAAGTTTAGGCATTATAGGAACTAATTCCTTTTTGAAGGTTTGATAGAATTATGGTGTGAAACCATCTAGTCCATGGCTTTTCTTTTTTGGGAGATTTTGTATAGTTGATGCTATTTCAGTACTTGATATTCAAGATTTCTAAATATTTCTGGGTGAGTTTTGGAAGGTATTGTGCTTCCAGATATTGGTCCATCTCCTCTACATTTTCATATTTCTGGAAATAAGAGTTTTTTTATTTTAATTTTTTATTTTTTACATACATATGTTTATTAGGTTTCCACTTTTTGCCTTCACAGAATTAAAAAAGGCTTAAAATTTAATAACAATAACAGTGTTTAAGATAAGGACTAGAAACAAAAACCTCATAAAGAATGAATGAAGATAAATACATTCAGAAAAGAAATCAGACAATTACTGCATTGAAATATTAAGCAATATTAATAATACTAATGCAAGAAAAGTAACATTCACATTGTGAGATAAGTCTATTATAGAATGCTTTGACTCTGAGGCTCAGTATGGAGTCAGCAGTTAACTTCTTATTTTTTTCCAAAGTCTCAAGAAATAGACAACTAAAAATATATTAATAAAAGTCAAAGATCATTTCAAAAAACAGATCATGCCAAATCTTATAGACAATAGAAAAAAAAGAAGAAATACTTCAAAATCATTCTACTAATTTGGATACACCTGATATTAAAATTGGAGAAAATATACTATTATAAAGGGAAATTACAAACATATTTCCCTTATACATGAGGATGCAATATCCTAAACAATATATTAATAAGTTGAATTAAAATTAATGTTTAAGTAATGTACTTTGGTCAAAATTAAATCCAATTTATATGAGACTTAGTCATTCTTTTCCTTTCTTTTTTTGTTTTCTTTCCCTCCCTTCCTCCCTCCTTCTCTCTCTGTCTTTCCCTTTCCCCTATGCCCCACCGTGTCACTAATTGACATTAATTGTCCTTATATCAAAGTTGAATACATAGGATTCATGCTTCTCCATTCCTGTGATGTTTCACTAAGAATAATGTGTTCCATCTTCATCCAAGTTAGTAGAAATACTGCAAAATCTCCATTTTTTTGATGGCTGAATAATATTTCATGGTATACATATACCACAGCTTACCAATTCATTCCTGGGTTGAAGGACATTTAGGCTGTTTCCACATTTTAGCAATTGTAAATTGGGCTGCGATAAACAGCCTAGTACAAGTGTCTTTTTAATAAAAGTTTTTTTTTTCTTCTGGATAGATGATCAGTAATGGGACTGCAGGATCAAATGGGAAGTCTAGGTTGAGTTCTTTGCAGTTTCTCCATAATTCCTTCCAAAAAGGTTGTATTAGAACTGCCTTGGCTATATGGGTTTTTTTCTGGTTCCATACAAAATGCAGAATCATTTTTTCCAAGTCTTGAAAGTAGGATGTTGGTATTTTTAATAGGAATGGCGTTGAATCAGTAAATTACTCTGGAAAGTATAGACATTTTAACAATGTTGATTCTTCCCAGCCATGGGCATGGTATGTTCTTCCATTTGTTAAAATCTTCTGCTATTTCCTTTCTTAGGGTTTCATAATTTTCTTTATAGAGGTCCTTCACCTCTTTTGTTAGGTGTATTCCTAAGAATTTAATTTTCTTTGGGGCTATGGTGAAGGGAGCTGTGTCCTTAATTAACCTCTCATCTTGGCTGTTGTTGGCGTATACAAAGGCAACTGACTTGTGGATATTGATTTTATATCCTGAGACATTACTCTATTTTTTGATGACTTCCAAGAGTCTTGTGGTTGAGTCTTTGGGGTTCTCTAAATATAAGATCATCATCAGCAAAAAGGGAGAGTTTGACCTCCTCTGCACCCGTTTGGATGCACTTTATTTTCTTGTCTTGTCTAATTGTATTGGCTGAACTTCCAGCACTATGCTGAATAGTAATGGTGACAGAGGACAACCTTGTTTGGTTCCAGTTCTAAGAGGAAAAGCTTTCAGTTTTACTCCATTCAGTAAAATATTAGCTGTGGGTTTGTGATAGATAGCTTTGATCAGTTTAAGAAATGTGCCACCTATCCCTATACTCCTCAGTGTTCTAA
>CAUYRH010003778.1:0-18859 GCA_963574655.1 Perodicticus potto
AAATAATAGGATTTTCTGAAGAGGAAGAAGATTATCCCAAAAGAATAGAAGCCCTACTGGAGACAATCATAAAGGAAAACTTTCAGTGTTTTACTAAAAACCTCACGACACTCCTTTCAGAAGGATATCGAACCCCAGGTCATCTCAACTTAAAGAGAGTCTCTCCAAGACACATTGTAATGAAACTGTCCAAAATCAAGATGAAAGAAAAAATTCTGCAAGCAGACAGGACTAAGTGCCAACTGACCTACAGAGGCAGAGCTATTAGGATGACAGTAGACTGTTCAGCTGAAGCCTTCCAAGCCAGAACAGCATGGTCATCCACCTTCAACATTCTTAAACAAAACAATTTTCAGCCCAGAATTCTGTATCCTGCTAAACTAAGCTTCAAAATCAATGGAGAAATCAAATATTTTGTGGATATACAAGCACTGAGGAAATTTTCCACAAGACCAGCTCTACAAGCTATTCTCAACACTGACCTTCACTATGGACCAGCGAAGTAAATACCCAGAACTAAAAGCCAAAACTTAGCTTCCACAATGGCACAAAGGATAAAACTACACAAAAGAGTTTCATGAAGTAAGATGAATAGAACTCCATCACACGTATAAAGTCTCTCAATAAATGTCAATGGACTGAATTCACCACTGAAGAGGCACAGACTGGTGATTGGATAAAAAAGCATAAGCCATTCATATGCTCTCTCCAGGAGCCACACCTAGCCTTGAAGGACAAACCAAGACTCAGGGTTAAGGGATGTAATATGCTAGTTCAAGCAAATGGAAAATAGTACGTCAAGCAAATGGAATTCAGAAGAAAGGAAGGGTTGCAATCTTATTTTCAGATACAAGCAGATTTACAGCAACTAAAGTCAAGAAAAATGAAGATGGGCACTTTATACTCATCAAAGGAACAATACAAGACATTTCAATTTTAAATATTTGTACACCCAACTAAAAGCCCCCAGATTTATGAAACAGACCTTGATGGGTCTGAGTGACGTGATATCTCATAACACCATTATAGTCAGAGATTTTAACACCCCTCTGACAGGACTGGACAGATCCTTTAAACAGAAATGCAGAATACAAATGTCTTCATACAATAACTAAGAAAATGCCATGAAGGCTATGTTAATCAGTTTGATGAAAATAGTTCAGATTGTATATGAAACCAGCAAATTGTTCCCCTTGATTGAGCTAATATACACAGCTATGATTTAATAATAATAATTTTAAAAAGAAAGAAAATAAACAAAAACACTAAGGACTTAAATGTGACCCTCGAACAAATGGGATTAATAGACATATATAGAACACACCATCCCAAAGCTAATAAATATATTTTTCTTGTCAGCCCATGGTATGTACTCCAAAATTGACCACATCCTAGGATGCAAATCAAACATCAGCAAAATTAAAAGAATAGAAATTATACCTTGTATCTTCTTAGACTGCAAGGCAATAAAGGTGGAACTCAACTCCAGCAAAAATGTTCATCCCACACAAAGACTTGGAAATTAAACAAACGCTTGCTGAACGATAGTTGGGCTGAATAAGAGATAAAAGAATAAATCATTAAATTTCTCAAACCTAACAACAACGAATAATGGAAAATTGGCAAATATTAAGAGAATTAAAAAGTTTGAATTTTTTAATGACTCAAAGTTTTGATATTTACTCTAAAATACATAGCTTCTTATTCAAAGAAGTTATCTGATTTTTAAAATATTACTGGAAAGTCTGTGGATGAAAACTAAAGAGAATCTCCAATTATAGAGCTTGAGATGAGAGGAATACTTATTATACTGGTGCAAATTTATTATTTCCATGAAAGAAAACACAGGGTTTGTTATGTTTAGTCATATGATATCTTATTTGAAGAAAGAATTCAAAATAGCACTTTATAAAGGTGTAAAGGTAGAATAAATTTATTTTGATTATGCAAAAGTAGAAAACAATTAAAAAGAAATAGAAATGAGATTTTGAATTGAGTAATATTAAAGGAGCAATTAAAAATCATTATAAGGTATAGAGGAGAAGAAATATAAAACTTATCTTGATATATTAACATTGAATAATATGGTGAGATTTCATGACAAATAAAATTACTAAGGAATAAGTAATATCCTGGCTTTGTCCCTCACCAGTGCCGAGTTTCTGCTACCCTCCCATTAACATTCTCAAGTGTGGAACTTCACTCATTACTTTCATGTAAAAGATTTTCAATGATTGCTAAAGGGGAATTGCAAGGAATTGATGTTGAAGAGACAAATCCCATAATTATTCCTGAATCTTTGTATATGTTCACTTCTGAGGGAAAGAGTAGTAGCTTTACAAAATAACTCTAAATATTTTAATGGAATATCGTTCTACATAAATCACTCTATAAAAATTCAGTTAATTAATGGTCTTGCTTTTTCCAAGAATGAAATTTTAAGGCCATTATTTTGAATTCCATACTGTTAGTAATATTCCCTAATTGAAGACAGGGATTTATAAAAAATTTCATTCACCATTATTTCCTATCTTTACTCTCGATGCAGAACATAAGAAATGTTATGAGATATTGACTCTTGAAAATAATCACACTCAAAATATCCACACTTTGCTAGTAAATTGATACAATTTTATGGGACCTCATGTCTAGAATATAATGGTTTGACACCTACAAGTGTTTTACCTTTTTCTGAAAAAAAAAATTCAGTTAATGGTCTTGCTTTTTCCAAGAATGAAATTTTAAGGCCATTATTTTGCATTCCATACTGTTAGTAATATTCAACAGAGCTACAACCATTTTCCCTAAGTGGTTACTATTCAATATGCTTACATTGACACATAGCTTGAAATTATTTTAGTGTCATAAGGATATATGCATAATTTTGTAATCTTTTTTTTCTAACATCACAAAGCAAATCTAAATTATTTCAGATATGGTCCCTGATGTTTCTATTAGATGATATATTTTATACAGATATTTGACAAAGGAATTGGTGTATCTTTTTGCATAAGCCTTTACTCACATCTTATACATAATATTCATCATATGTAAAGGCAAAATAAATACAGGAACAAACATATACACACACATAACGAAGATGAAGTTTTCATATACAGGCAGTTGTTCTCATTCTAGTCAGGAGCCTGGATTGGTATCTCGGTCCAACCACTTCCTTTTTTTTTCTTTTAAATGAAAAACATTATTTAATTAGGGCTAAGAGAGTGAGGCAAGCAAAAAGTCAAATATTCTGTCAATCAGTCTTGAGCCATTTAGGCTTAAGGGCAATAAGGAATCATTACGAAGGTTTAACCAAAATGAAAATACACATTGCATAGTTTCATGATGCATTTCCCTGGTTTTCTTGGCTTTGCAGATCTGAAGTCGGCTTGACCACAGCAGATGAATGTTAACAGCCTCAAGAAAATTTAGCACAGACCAGAAAAGGCAGAAGGTGGGGGAGGGGAGCAGGAGAATCTCAGCCACACTGGTTTGAACCAGGACAACAAGGGCCTTTCCATGTTACTTTTTGCAATTTATACTTTTAATTAACAAGAAGAAATGGTGTATGTGTATGGTGCATGAATCATGATGTTGTGATGCACTGTGCAAGGCTCAATCAAGCTATTTCATGTAAGCATAACATTATACACTCAGTATTCTATGCTGAGAACAATTGAAGACTCCTCTCTTAGCAATTTTTACGTATACAATATATTGTTATTAACTACAGTCACTATGAGGTAGCTATGACCTACAAGAGCTCTCTTGAGCATTACATGTCTTTATGTGCCTGGTATATTCCACTCGACATAATCTCTTCCAGGTTCATCTGTTTGCAAATGGTAGACTTTCCTTCCTTGTAATATTTGAATAGCATTTCATTGTATATACACACTACATTTTCTTTATTCTTTAATCTGTTGATGAATTGTTGACCACCTTTATATTGAATGGAAGTGGAAACATTACCTATGAAAGACTTTTATTACTCATAATGAAAGGATGCTAGCACCATGTACATAGGGTTGATTAATATAAACATTTATGCATTCAGGACATTAGCCCACAGTAAGCTTTCAGAAATAGTGTATACTACTTTCTTATTCTACTTCTAGTTTTTATAAAAAATATTTGATTTGCACTTTTAGCTAGATTTTTCTTAAATATTTTGCACATTTATTTAATTTCAAATTTTGTTGCTGTCTCGTTTGTCTATCTTTTCCTCAGAAACGTTAATGAATCACCTTCCTGGTAGTTACAACTCAACAGGTGTTTCTTTAATATTA
This sequence comes from Perodicticus potto, assembly GCA_963574655.1. Classification (NCBI taxonomy): domain Eukaryota; kingdom Metazoa; phylum Chordata; class Mammalia; order Primates; family Lorisidae; genus Perodicticus; species Perodicticus potto. Next base: position 4,290 of record CAUYRH010003778.1, read on the forward strand.
TTCCAGCCCTCCTGCTCCCAATCTATTCAGAAACAATGTATTAGGCACACATTCTTCTGTCTCTTTTTTAGGCATTCTTCTCTCAAGAAGTTACTTTTGTCTCATTCCAAATATTTATTTATGTTACTTTTCAGTAATAGGTGGCCTTATAAAACATTAGAGATGATAACACTTGCTTTTTCGTGGCTTTCTATTTTCTGCAGGATTAAATTATTTGTTATCATTTATACAAAATCATACTCTTTATTCCAAACTTTTTCATTCTCATTGCTGACAAATAAATATTTATTTATTGCCTATAAGCTTCATTAAATCCAAGTTTACATTCTTTGCCCTGCTCTATTTTTCTTTAATTTTTTTTTTTCACAGCATTACTTTCCTTTGCTCTTCTCCATTCTATAGTTCAGCCTCCCACCATTCACTCAACACTGTCAGGTTCAATGTGGGGATTACATTTGTTACTTTTGCCTCTTAGCTTAGATTAATATAGCACACAGTTTGAGAGCAGAAAACGGTCTTTGAAACCGTAGAACTAACTCTAATAGACTGTAAAGATGAGTGATCTGAGAAGCTCTTTCTTCAAAAGAATAATAATAGCAATGATACTAATTTAAAAAATCTCCCATTCTCAAAATAAATAAATGCATTTCCTGGTAAGTTTGGGGAAATAACACTGAGATTTCAACAAGTGAAAGAATGCACAATACATCCTTTATACCCTCAAAATCAATTGCAATATTCTTGTGAGGCGAGTGTGGGCCAAGAAAAACTTTGTGATTACTGCTGAACTCTAAAGAACTTAAGCTTTCCTTGTCAGCAGGTATGAGGCCTGGGAAACAAAACCCAAGGTCCAGCCAAGAAGGGAACAGTTGCACATTAATTGAATAGTTGATCAAGATAAAAATGTGACTGCATAGAAAGAGAAGGTAAAAGCGGTTGTCTTAACATTGGAACAATATAGAAATTAGTGATTACTCATTTCTTGCAATTAGTAACCACAGTTTGTTTTTCAGAGGTTTTCTTATTGCTATCATTGTGAATTTATATAAAATACACATGTCAACTAAAGTTCAAGATAAATAATTAACTTAAAGTATCTTCTGTTTATGATCTTGAAAAATTGGCAGAAACAAATGTATATGCTCTCTTAAGAAGTCTGAGTGTATCCAGGCCTTCAAGAATTTCCACGGATAAAGTTCAAGAGAAAATGAATAGCTCACGTGAAACCTCACCAAGCTTCTACAGAAATAATATACTCAGAAAAGGAATCAGCTGCTGGAGAAAAAAGGAAATTACATCAAAGAAATTTCTTCTGAAAGATCATGGAATTCTCAGCAGGAAAAAGAGGAGCCAGTACATGAAGGAATAGTATTTTTAATGTGTTCTTAAAAAGAATAACTGTCAACGTAGACATCTATACTTAGCGAAATTACTTTAAAGAACAAGGGATGAAGACATTATCAGAAATATGAACCACCACAGTATGAGACAACCCAGGGTCTGTTGTGCTTACTAAGAGCTTTACTTACTAAAGATATTCAGCTATAATTTGCAAAATAAAATACTAATTAAATAAAATACTTTGGGTTTCTTATTTTTATGCAACCATAAAAAATAAATCTCTGATGAGGAAAAGTACCCAGTTGTGAAAGTTTTATTAATAAATAATGATGACTGGGAATTAAACAAACTGAGAAACCAGTTGATTATTATTTTAATACCTGACAGCTTGTTTTACATTTTCTTCTAGAAATTTTATTGCTTCCGATCTTACACTGAAATGATTAATTCATCTTGAGTTAGTTTTTGTATGTGGTGAAAGATAATCCTGTTTCTTTCTTCTGAATGTAGCTATAAAATTTCCCCACACCATTAATTGATATAGGGTGCACTTTGCTCACTGTATGTTTTTGTCTGCCCTGTTGAAGATCAGTTTGTTACAGCTGCACCCTTTTAATTCTAGGTTAACTATTCTGTTGTCATTGTTGTTGTTTTTTCTCTCTCTCTCACTCTAGGTATCTATCTTTATACCAGTACCATGCTGCTTTGGTTATGATAGCCTTGAAGTATAGTTTGAAGTAAGGTAATGTGATGACTCCAGATTTGTTCTTTCTTCTCAGCTATGGCTATTTGGGTTCTTTTTCGATTCCATGTAAATTCTAGGATTTTATTTCTAGTTCTTTGAAAATTGATGTTTGTATTTTGATGAGAATTTCACTAAATCTGCAAATCACTTTGGGCAGTATGGACATCATAACAGTGTTATTTTTTCCAATCCATGAGTGTGGAGCCATTTTCCATTTGTTTGTGTCATCTGTGATTTCTTTCATCGGTATTTTGTAGTTTTCATTGAAAATAATTTTCAACACTTCTGTTAAAGACATTTCTAGGTATTTTTTTTTTATTTGCAGCTATTGTGAACAGTACAATTTTAAGCTCTGGATTTGACTCTCCATTTACTATTAGTAGTATATGGAAATGCTACTGATTTGTGTGCATTAATTTTGTAACCGTAACTCTGCTGAATTTATTCTAGGAGTCTTTTGGAAGAGTATTTAGGCTTTTCTAGATATAAGATCATGTCTTTGGCAAACGAAGATAGTTTAATCTCCTATTTTCTTTTTTGGATGTACTTTCTTGCTTTCTCTCAACTGATTGCTCTGGCTGGGGCTTTCAGTGTTATATTGAATAGAAGTGGTGACGTGGGCCTCGCTTTCTTGTTCCAATTATTAGGGAAAATGCTTTCAACTTTACCCTAATAAATTAGATTTCAATTGTGGATTTGCTATATATGACTTATTATTTAGCGGCATGTTCCTTCTATGCTTAGTATATTGAGGGTTTTTATAATGAAAGAATGCTTGATTTTATCAATATTTTTCTGCATCTATTAAAATGATCATATGGTTGTTGTTTTGATTCTGTTTGTGTGATCTATTTATTATCATCCCTGAGATGAAACCAACTTGGTTGTGGTGAATAATCTTTTTTGGCTGTTGTATTTACCTTGCTAGTATTTTGTTTCAGATTTTGCATCTATGTTCATGAGGAATATAAGTCTGTAGTTTTTCTGTTTTTTTCCCCCGGGTTTTAGTATCAGGGTGACTCTGGATTCATAATATGAGTTAGGGAGGGTTCCCTCCTCAATGGTACAGAACAGCTTCAGTAGCATGGGTACTAGTTTTTCTTCATACGTCTTATAGGAATTTGGTAGTGAATCCATCTGGCCCTGGCTGTTTTAGTTTGGATAATTTTTATTACTATTTCATTCCTGCTACTCGTTATTGGTTTGTATAGAATTGCTATTTATTTCACATCCAAGCTTGTAAGGTTGTTTCCCAAAATGTATCCATTTCCTCTAGACTTTGTAATTTGCATTAATAGAGGGTTTTTTTAAATTAAATCATAGCTGTGTACATTAATGCAATCATGGGGTACAATGTGCTGCTTTTATATACGATTTGAAATATTTCCATCAAGTTGTTTAACAGAGCCTTCATGGCATGTTCTTAGTTATTGTGTTAAGACATTATATTCTACATTTAGTAAGTTTCACCTGTACCCTTCTAAGATGCACCGTAGGTGTGATCCCACCAATTACCCTCCCTCCCCCCATCCTCCCCTCTCCCCTCCCCTCCCTTTCCCTTTTCCCCATATTCTTGTGCTATAATTGGGTTATAGCCTTCATGTGAAAGCTTTAAATTAGTTTCATAATAGGGCTGAGTACATTGGATACTTTTTCTTCCATTCTTGAGATACTTTGCTAAGAAGAATATGTTCCAGCTCCATCCATGTAAACATGAACGAGGTAAAGTCTTCATCTTTCTTTTAGGCTGCATAATATCTGAGGTAGTAACCACAGTTGTGGATGATCTTTTGTACTTCTGTGGATTCAGAAGTAGTATCTCCTTTTTTATTTCTGGTTGAGATTATTTGAATACTTTATCTTCTATTACTGGTTAACTGAAGTGGTGGTCTATCAATATTATCTTTTGAAACAACCACAACATTTTCCTTTTGTTGATCCTTTAAATAGATATAAAGGGGGAGAGAGAGAGAGAAGCTTGATTCTGCTCGATCTTTATTATTTGTTTTTTTCTGTTAGCTTTAGCTTTGAGTATGATAGTTCTTTCCTTTTAGATCCTTGTCTACATTAGAAAACACATTTAGTGCTATGAACTTGCCTATTTGCACTTTGCACTTTTTCTCCAAAGATTGAGTAGCTTGTGTCACCTTTGTTGCTCAATTTGAAAACTATTTTCATTTCCATCTTGATTTTGTCAGTGTTCCAAGGATCATTGAGCATTAAGTTGCTTAATTTTCGCATATTTGTATAGTTCTGAGAGTTCCTCTTGGGATTGATTTTTAGTTTTACCCCCCCTTGTGGTTTGAGAAGGTACATAATTTCTGCGTTTTTTTTTTTTTTTCTAATTTTTCTAAGACTTGTTTCGCCACCTAACACATGATCTACTTTGTAAAATGTTCCATGTGCCAATGAGAATAATACATATTATGCGGCTTTGTTTAGAATGTTCTAAACATGTCCAGGAATGCCATTTTTTTCTGGAGTCTCCTTTGTGTGTGTCTAGTGTTTCTTCTTTTACTCTCCCTCTCAACGATCCATCTAGAACTGTCAGTGGAACGCTTAGGTCTCCAGCTATTACAACTTTGCAGCTTATGTCTTTCCTTAAGTCTCATGGTATTTGTTGTATGATTGTTGGAACTTCTGTGTTAGGTGTGTGCATATTCAGTAGTGTTTTATGTTCTTTTTCAATCCATCCATCTCTTCTTTATTATTTCATGAACATCGTTGTCTTTTTATACTATTCTTGATTCAAAGTCTATTTTATCTGAGCAAGACAGCCACTCCTGCTCACTCTCGGTTTCCATCTGCATGAAATATAATATTTTTTCCTACCTCTTTACCTTGAGACTTGGAGAATCTTTACAATTTTAATAGGTTTCCTTGGTTGTGTTTTCTTTAATCTATCTTTCAATCTATTCATTTCATTTAAATGATTTATATTCAATGCTAATATTTATATGTGAGGTTCTGTACTATTCATAATGTTGCTTGTTACCTATTTGTTTTGTATTCTACGTGTGTTACCAGTTTATAAGAATAGCAAGTTTTGGGGAGCCCCTGTGGCTCAAAGGAGTAGGGCGCCGGCCCCATATGCTGGAGGTAGCGGGTTACATCATAGGCTGAGTTAGCTGCTCCTAAATCACAAACTAGTCCAAATGCTTGAGGATTTTTTTTACATGGAATTCTACTGCAATTAGGAATGATAACTTGAAGCCTGTGGCTGTAAACATTTTGTGCAATGCTCTTATCCACAGAGGATGCCTCTGTCAGCACACCTAAGGACATCTTTTAACCTACAGAGGATTTAAAGACATTTCAACTTCTACTCTAGCGCATAAGCCATTGAATGGCTTTTCCCACAAATGTGTTTATTCCACAGTGTACAAAAGGTAACTCAGTATTAAAAAGATAATTCAGCTTAGAATTAAAACTAAACTATATATTAAATAAAGGAAAAGCTAAAATAAGCAAACCTGAAAATACTACCGTTGTTAAAAACACTTTATACCAAGTGAATCCTAAAGAGTAAGTGAATTCACAGATGAAAAGAGATGCCTTAATTGAACAGGAAGGCCTGTTCCTCTATGTGTGTCTCTTTAACAAACTAAAAACTAGACCAATATTCTGATTATAAATTTGTGTATTGTATACAAAATCCAGATAATACATAAAATACAAAGAATATAGTGAATTTAAATATTTTTTAAAACATATGAAATCTCCATAGAGCTGATGACTATTAACTATTCAATATCATGAGGTTTAATATATGTTTTAAATTTCATCATGTATGTGTGCAGACGTACACACACACACACACACACACACGCGTGCGTATATACCCTTCCAGATCTTTTACATGGACATAATGAGATATAAAATGAAGAAATAGGATAGAAATCCATATTGGTGTGCAATTGCAACTAAACTTCTTTAACCATAAGATATCATGGCTGAAACTCTATTATAGTGTACAGATTAAGATTAATGGACATCAAGAGATCATTCTTAAAAGCTGCTTAATATCATTGAATAGATGTGTTCCAGTTTAATTTTTTAAATAATAATCTAGTTTCTTTGTATGGAGGTTGATTTTGTTTTCAATATTAGAAGCAGCATGGCAGTGATGATGCTTCATAATACACACTTTGCACAATCCATCATTTCCTTAAAAAACTTACAAAATTTATAATTGTCAGATGAAAAATTATCTGGGTTTAAATTTAAACTAAACATTGCAAACAAAATTTACAAATTTTATAAAATAAAGATCACCACAATACAAAATGGCATATGTTATATAAAAAAGCATGTATAAAATTGTGTTTTTACATTTTCATTTTAAAGAAAAGTCAATAAAAGATTATCTACCATGTGTTTGGTTTACTCAGATTAGTGGGGGCTCAAAAAAATGTTTTCTTCAAATTTATATTTACTAAATTATATAATTATTTTACATTTTTAAAATCACATATAAAAACAATACCTACAATATACAGAATTAGAAGAACAAAGGAAAGTAAAAAGAAGCACGAAAGATTGAATTAAATGAATGACAATAATGCTCCATTCTAACCTTTTAAAAAATGGGCAGGGATGCCAATATATTTTAATACATTAAGGTGTGCGTTTTTAATAGTTTAATACACATTTCTTATGTTTAAAATATATATCAGCAGTCTATTTTCTGTTATTAAGTTACACGTGTGTCAATGTAGTGCAAGGAAAGTCGTTTCCCAACCTGAGTGTTGTAAGACTTTTAGACTTTTTTATTTGGGTTGATGAAACTTCTTTTTTTCTCAAAATAGCCCAAATGCAACATCAAGAGTGAAAAGAATAAGCATGAGAACTGCCACAATGTAGGAGTATCCTACCTCAAAACAAATTCACAACGCAGATTTACACAAATGTTACAATTTAGATGAATCTTAGCAATATACTATGAAACCAGTGGGGGTCGCTAGTATATGAACATTATACATTGTTTTACAAAGTTAGAAACAAGAAGACCACCTGTATACTTAAGGAATGCACTTTATTTTTTTTTTATTGTTTTTTTTATTTTTGAGACGGTCTCACTCTTTTGCCCTCAGTAGAGTGCCGGGTGTGATCATAGCTCACAGCAACCTCAAACTCCTGGCCTCAAGTGATCTTCCTGCCTCAGCCTCCTGCGTAGCTGGGACTACAGGCGCCTGCACAACTCCCAGCTAGTATTTCCATTTTTTTTTCTATTTTTAGTAAAGACAGGATCTCACTCTTGCTGAAGCTGGTCTTGCACTCGTGAGCTCTGGCGATCCACCTGGTTGGGCCTCTCAGAGTGCTAGGATTACAGGTGTGATCCGCTGAGCCCAACCAGTAATGTACTTTAAAATAAACACAGAAGTGGTGCATGCAAGAATCTGAAGAGGGCCTTTTAAGGATAGGAAAGGAAGGGGATTGTTTTGTAGTGAGGTAGCACTGGGCTGCAAACAGTCAGATGTTAGACATGGGTTATTTTTAATATTGTAGCGTCTGTTTTGAATAATGAATTATTTTTGAATTATTTTATGTTTAAATAAGTATATAAATTTGCTAAACAGTGATAAGCCATTAATAGATAAATTATTAGCACATGACCAGGAAGAAACAATTGTGATTAATAAGAGATGGAAAGAAGAATAATTGTGTTTTATGATTTTAATTTGTTTTCCAGGGTTACTCTTGTTTGACATCTCTTCAAATATTTTGTGGACTCTTTCTTTTTCTTTGCCATGTGCCTGTCCTTCCATTTTAACAATAAAAGATTCCATTGCTTTGATGAGAGATTTCCTAAGGGTTCCTCAATTATAGTCTGTCTTTTTTCTGTTGCTCCGGAAAATTGTGTGATAAGTGAGATGAACAATACGTTTTAATTTTAAAATCATTGACATGGCGATTCTTGGATTCTAGTTAGGACATGTGTCTATTATACACCTTTAGTAGTAGGTGGTTTTGAAGGTTCTTCTAACCAATAGACTATTTTCTTGATTATATAAAAATATTTATATCTTTATTACCATTTGTCTTTGACTCTGAATTTGTGAACATATGTTCCACATTAGTTCCCCATTTAAATAATTATCCTTCTATCTTCTAAAATTGTGGAAATGCTAAAACATTTTATATGTCAATTTAACCAGCCATAAGAACATGAGATATTGGTGACATTTAATTTATTTAGCTGTGTTAGCAAATACTCAAAAGGAAAGTTGCATTTGGATGGCCTAAAACTATTTATGTCACTATGCAGTAATATATGTTCCCATATATAATTTGTAACATAAGTTGTAATATATGTTCCCATAGATAGAAATCTACAGGGAAAGTAAGAGAGGACATTTGCTGAAATTAAAGTATTTATCAAAAACTAATTGCATTTCCCCATGTGTTCACTGAGCTTAAATGTTAATGAAATTCTCCCTTTCAAATTATATCCACAAGGCAAATATTAGATAAGACTATGTTATCGAGGATAAAAATGATTGAATTGCTGGTTTTACACTTAATAATCTGGAACAGAGATGTAGGTCAATGGGGGAAAAAGGGTATTTAAGATACTACTGTTGCTTAGATAAAATGATAGTTCATTCAAGGAAATAACCTTATGCACATTTGGAAAAAAAGGTGATTTCTTTTCATCCCAAATGTTAACTCAACTGTAAATGCTGACATTTAGAATAAAGGAAAATAAGGATGAAAATGGGCAAAGAAAAAAAGTGCTTTTCAAATTGCACCTGTCCATTTCTTAGGCAAAACTCTCTGGAGTCTGACTTTTATTGTAAGTAAAATATGTGAGAAATGCCTAACAAAGACAATTCAATATGTGCATAGGGAACAGGATGTCCCCGGCAGTGTCAGACGTTACTGATACTACACTAGTTAGGCATGTGTAAGAGGAGCAAAGGCAGATGTGCTAGCTTAACCATGTGCACAACAAAAACAAGCCACTTCGCTGGACAGAAATAGCTAAGGCAGAGAATAAACAGCAGGTGTCAACTACCTGTTCCAGACGCCAAGATAAAGCAACCCAGAAAACAGTCACATCTGAATATCCTGCTGTACATTGTGATTTTTTTGGTAAACTTTTCCTTATACTTCTTTGTCTGAATCTCCACAAATACCCCTTGGAACCTGGAGTCAGGGCTATGGGGCCGCACTGTGGCAGTGTCTGGCCGCCAGGCCCCTCGGTTTGGTGGTATCACACTGAGCAGTAGAGTCTTCACTCTGCCACATTCCCAGAAACCTAGAAGCTTTTACCCCACTAGGGCTCGCCTCATGAATGCAAAGGAAGAGTTCTTGAAGGGATTAAAATTGCTACTCCAGTGAACCCATGAATGATAAAAAAGTAAAGCAAGCTGGGCGTGGTGGCTCACACCTGTAATCTCAGCACTCTGGGGAGCTGATGCAGGTGGATTGCCTGAGCTCAGGAGTTTGAGACCATCCTCAGGAAAAGCAAGCCCCCATCTGTACTAAAAATAGAAGAACTAGCTGGACATTGTGGTGGGCACCTGTAGTCTCAGCGACTTGGGAGGCTGAGGCAGTAGGATCATTCGAACCTAGGAGTTTGGGGTTGCTGTGAGCTGTGCTACAGTGGCACTCTACCAAGGGTGACGGAGTGAGACTCTTTCTCAAAAAGAAAGAGAGAAGGAGAGAGAGCGTGCTTTATTACTGATATGGAGAAGTATGAGTGGTCTGAATGAAAGATCAAACTAGCTTCAACATTCACTTAAGCCAAAGCTTAAGCCAGAGCAAGGCTCTAACTCTCTTCAATTCTGTGAAGGCTGAGAGAAGTGAGGAAGCTGCAGAGGAAAAGTTTTGGAGTTGGCAGGGATTGGTTCATGAGTTTTGTTCTGTTTTGTTTTTAGAAAGTCTTTTCCGTAACATAAGCATATGAGACCAAGCTGCAAGTGCTGAGGCAGAAGCTGCAGCAAATTATCCAGACAATGTGGATGGAATCACTGCTGAAGGTGGCTGATACACTAAACAACAGATTTGCAGTGCAGACAGATATCTTCACATTGGAGGGAGAGGCCATCTAGGACTTACATAGCTAGACGGAATTCAAAGTTTGAAAGGACAGACTCATTCCGGGTAGGGGCTACGATAGCTAGTGACTCTAGGTTGTATCCCACAGCCTGTAAGGAGATGATCAATCTACTTCCCCTGCTCTATAACTGGAACAACAGAGCAGGTGAGCCTATTTCCAGCATGGATCTCTAAATACTGTAAGCCTGCTGTTGATTCCTACTGCTCAGAAAGAAAGACTCCTTTCAAAATGTTATTGCTTGTTGACAATGCACCTCGCTGTGATAAAGATGTACAGAGAAACTAATGTTTTCAGGCTTGCTAGAAAAACATCCATTCTGCACCCTATGGATCAAGGAGTAATTTCAACTTTCAAGCCTTACAACTTTCTTTTTTAAGAAATTCACATCCTAAGGCTGTATAGCTGCCATCGGTAGGGATTCCTGTGAATAATCTGGGCAGAGTAAATTGTAAACGTTCTGGAGAGGACTCGCCATTCTGTATGCCACTGAAAACCTTCATAATTTATGGTGGGAGGTCAAAATATCAATAATAACAGGTGTTTGAAGAAGTTGATTCCAACCTTCAGGAGTAGCCTTGAGGGTTTCAAGATTTCCATGGAGGAAGCCCCTGCAGGTGTGGTAGAAATAGCATAAGAACTAGACAAGAGATGTGACTGGGTTACAGCAATCTCTTAATAAAATTTTATTGCACGAGGAGTTGCTTCTTATGAAAAGCAAAGAAAGTGGTTTCTTGAGAAAGGCTACTCCTGGTGAAGTTGCCATGAACATTACTGAAATGACAATCCAGGCTTTGGAGTTACATAAACGTAGTCCGTAAGTCAGCAGCAGGGTTTGAGAGGACTGACTGTCATTTTGAAAGAAGTTTAACTGTGGGTAAAACACTATCAGACCGAATCATGTGATACAGAGAAATATCTGATAGATTAGACAGTCAATGGACGCAGCAACCATCATTGTTGTCTTATTTTAAGATACCAGCACAGCCACCCCAACATTCAGCAAATACTACCCTGATCATTCAGCAACCACTGACGTCAGACAAGTCTCTCCACCAGATACAAGACTGCCACTCTCGGAAGTCTCAGATAGTCTGAGCACTTTTTAGGAATAAACCAAAACAATTCTGGCAGGTACACAGTGTTCTTAGATGCAATGATTATCACACACATAGGAGACTACATAATAACATAAACATAACTTTTATATGCGTTAGGAAACCAAAAACACCCCGTGACTCTTTTAATTGCAACATTCTCTCCATAGTGATGGTCTGGAAGCATATTCTCAGGACCTGAACGGTCGGTCCTGGTTAGATGGAAGGGATCTCTATAAGGGTGGCAGGGGTAATAGAAACACCGAGAAGCCAGGCAGTATGCTGTGATTCCAAAACATGATAACAGGAGCAGGGACTCAGGGACAGTCACGTCACCAGGTCCAGGTCTGGAACTGCCTGGTGGACTCTGGAAACGCCCCAGGCATGTCTGATGGGAGACGGTGACATAACGGGGGCTGTACTCAAGGCAGAGCACCATGAGAGACACTCACTGTTTCTTAATTCTACTCTGATTTCCTGCAAGCGTTTTCTATTTAGGGGAAGGCTTAAAGCCCTTAAAGCCAGAAGAACTGAGAGCTGAAGAAATTGAAGTCTCTACAACAAGCAATTTCCATTTTACTTCCAAACAGGCGTCAGTCTAATATTGTACAAATGGTCTATCTATTTTATAAATGGTTTCTACTAAGCAAACAACAGCACGCCATAACGTGCCGGATAGCCTCAGAATATTCTGGTAGCAGTTTAGCTCAGGCGGTGCAGACATCCCTTGGCCAAGCGTTACTTTTGTACTAGGTCTGAGCAGCTCCAGGGTACTGGTCAGCAGAGGAAGGCATCACTGCAACACAAAACCCTGAAGAGGTGTGCAGTCATTTTATGTTGGACTTTAAAATTGTGTTCATTTATTATATGACTTTGAGGCACTCTTATCTCTACTAATTCCTAATACCCAAGGGAAAAAAAATTTATATCACATCCTAAAATTATATCAAAGCTTTCCTTCTTGCGGGTCCGTCCGATAAACAGTGACTTTGTGAGTTTCCTGGTATGATTCAGAGCAACGTGTGTAACTGAAGATAATTTTATCTCTGAAATCCAGAGAGGTCTAATAATTAATGCAACGAACCACCCATTCTTCATTTTCTTTTCCTTTTGGGGTGATTAGGGGAAGAGTCTTACTCTGTTACTTAGGCCTGGGGCCTTTATAGCTCACGGCAACCTCAAACCCCTCGGTTCAAGAGATCCTCCTGCCTCAGTGTACCAAGTAGCCTGGATTACAGGTGCCCAGCACAACACCCAAAGAATATTTTCCTATTTTTAGTAGAGATGGAGCCTCGCTCTTGCTTAGGGTGCTTTTGAACTCCTAAGGTCAAGTGATCCTCCTGCCTTGGCTTCCCAGTGTTACAGGCGTAAAACACCATGCCTGGCCCCCTTCTTCATTTCAGGGGGACATTCTGACACTAGCTGCTCCCTCCTCCATTTAGAGGGGACCATCCTGACGCTACCCAGAACTCAGGTCCTCTAGAGATTCCCTGGCCAGGTGAGCACCTGGCTCCCACCGGACGCACCTGCTGTACGTGTATGTGAATATGTGGCTCCTGCTGCCTCCTGTTCTCCAAGGGCAATCAGGTTACACCTCAGCGTGACGTCAGCACACCGTTCTCTACCACCTCACTGAGTTGGCCCATCTCACTCTGAGATTGGTATAAAGGAAATACCTATGCGTAGGTAATTTATAAAGAAAAGAGGTTTACTTGGCTCACAATTCTTCAGACTGTACAGGAAGCACAGAGCTTCTACGTGTGTCTGGTACGTGTGTCTGGTGAGGTCTTCAGAGAGCTTCCAAGAAAGAAGAGTAAAGGGAGAGTGGGCCTGTATGCGGGAGAGAAGGAGCCGGAGACGAAGGAGGTGGCTTCAGCCTCCTTCAATGGAAGAGAACTTGGCGTCCAGGGAGGGCACCAGCCATTTCCAAGGGGCCTGTCCTGTAGCCCAAACACCTCCCACCAGCCCCAACACCGGGGGTCAGATTTCAACAAGAGGAGCCGCTCATTCAAATCACACCAGCAAGCCAAGGACTCTGAACCAAATTGTGGCAGAGCAGAAATCAGACTCAGATACCTTGCTGATGATAAGGGAAAAAATTTGTTGCTTTTTTAAATATGCCACACACTCTCAGATTGGTAGTGGCACTCTAGGTTCCAGAGAGTATGATGTTTCCTGCAGCCGCACATGACATTTGAATAGCCCCTGTAAGTCCAGAGATTGCCTGGTCATTTTTACAGTGGTCTGTAGTTATTTTCCAATGTGTGTAATTTTTGTCTGGACAAAACAGGTGATTAAATTTCACATCTTTCAAAGCGGTACTAAGCTCTGAGGATTGCCCAGGGGTAGAGTATTGTTTCTGTTGGTGATATTTTCCTCTGTTTGTGGGGAGGGACACTTCCAGGGTCTTCTGTTTGATCTTTCTGCTTAGTCGTCCCATTTTATACGTAAGGGAGTCAGTGTGGGGTTTTAACAGTGGTAACATGTGTATTTAAATTCTGCATTTAGAATCAGGGGAAATTCGCTGTCTCATAAGTTTGCAGGTTTTCTTAGGAACATATTCTTGATACCTGCAGTAGCCCTGTGTCCGGCCTTTCTATCTCTGCGTGAGGATGTGACCTTGAAGAATATGTATCCCTTTTTGTTTCTGGGTGTTTCTCCCCACTTTTCTGCTCACTGTGTTGGCTGCGTCTTCTTACCTGTGCCCAGGTGATCACACCCCGTGTTTCTACTTGTCCTCTTACCTGTGCCCAGGTGATCACACCCCGTGTTTCTATTCATCCTCTTACCTGTGCCCAGGTGATCACACCCCATGTTTCTACTTGTCCTTTTACCTGTGCCCAGGTGATCACAGCCCGTGTTTCTATTCATCCTCTTACCTGTGCCCAGGTGATCACACCCCATGTTTCTATTCATCCTCTTACCTGTGCCCAGGTGATCACACCCCGTGTTTCTATTCATCCTCTTACCTGTGCCCAGGTGATCACACCCCGTGTTTCTATTCATCCTCTTACCTGTGCCCAGGTGAACACACCCCGTGTTTGTAATGATGCTCTTAGCTGTGCCCAGGAGAGGAAACCGCGTGTTTGTTGTGGTGACGTGAGTTCAGTTTTGTGGTATTCTTTTCTCAACGTGTGTGCTCACCTGGGCACAGGTAAGAGGATGAATAGAAACACAGGGTGTGATCACCTGGGCACAGAGGACAAGTAGAAACACGGGGTGTGATCACCTGGGCACAGGTAAGAGGACAAGTAGAAACACGGGGTGTGATCACCTGGGCACAGGTAAGAGGAGGAATAGAAACAGGTGGTGTGATCACCTGGGC
>CAUYRH010003779.1:0-12834 GCA_963574655.1 Perodicticus potto
GACTTGTGACCTAAGATGTGATCAATTTTGGAGGATGTTCCACGGACTGATTAGAAGAATGTGTATTCAATTTTGTTAGAATGAAATGTTCTGTAGATGTCTCTTAAATCCAATTGTTGAATGGTTAAGTTTAAATCTTAAATTTCTTTGCTGAGTTTCTTATTGGAGGATCTATCCAACACTGCCAAAAGAGTGTTAAAATCTCCGACTATTATGGTGATGGAGGAAATCAAGTTACTCATGTCTGTTAGAGTCTCTCTTATAAATTGAGGCACATTCTGGTTGGGTACATAAATGTTAATAATTGAAATCTCATCATGTTGAGTGTTACCCTTAACAAATATGAAGTGACTATCCTTATCTTTCCTTACTTTTGTTGGTTTAAAGCCTATTGTATCTGCAAATAGAATTGCAACACCTGCTTTTTTCTGATTTCCATTTGTCTGAAATATAGATGACCATCCCTTCACCCTGAGTCTATATTTATTTCTTAAGGTAAGATGAGATTCTTATATACAGCCGTTATCTGGCCTGAGTTTTTGTATCCAGTCAGCCAACGTGTGCCTCTTTAGAGGACAATGTAAGCCATTAACATTAATTGAGAATATTGATAAGCCTGGTAGAATTTGGGGTATCCAGTTTTTTGAAAGTCCAGTGGACATTTTCAATCCTTTCACCACTGTGGAAGTTGGGATTTGATCAAAAATTTCTGTGTGAGTTTACTTTGGTGGTGGAGGATTACACTGGTCATTATGGAGGATAGATCTGAGAATATCCTTGAGAGCTGGTTTAGTTATGGCAAATTTCTTCAACATGTGTATGTCATTAAAGTAATTTCTCCATTATAAATGAAACTCAGTTTAGCTGGATACAGGATCCTGGGTTGAAAATTATTTTCTTTTAGGAGATTAAAAGTTAATGACCACCCTCTTCTAGCTTGAAAGATTTCAGCAGAGAGATCTGCAGTCATTCTAATATTCTTTCCCTTGTAGATTATAGTTTTCTTACATCTGGCTGCTTGCAGAATTTTCTCCTTCACATTAACTTTGGCAAAGATAATTATAATGTGTCTGGGAGATGTCTTATTTGGGTTCAGTCATGCTGGGGTTCTGAAACTGTCTGCTACCTGAATTTCAGAATCTCTTGGCATGTCTGGGAAGTTCTCTTTGATTATCTCAGAGTAGAGCATCTGGGCCTTTTGAAGCCACCTCATCACCTTCAGGAATTCCTATATGGTGAATATTAGTTTTCTTCGAATTATCCCAGATCTCTCTGAGAGAATGATCCATTTTTGCACTCCACTTCTCTTCCTCTTTGAGCATTTGGCAACATTCAAAAGCTTTGTCTTCAGTGTCAGAAATTCTTTCTTCTCCCTGCTCCATTCTGTTACTGAGGGATTCTACTGTATTTCTCAGATCTTTGAGGGCTGCAAGTTCTTGTCTCACTGTGTCAAAATCATTGGTGATTTTGTCTTTGAATTCATTGAATTCTTGAGACAACTTTTGAAATGCTCCTTGAATTTCTATTTCCAACTTTACCTCCATTCTATTAATCTTATTTGCGATCCAAATTCTGAATTCAATTTCTGACATCTCAGCCATTTGTTTATGAACGGGATCTTCTGGTGTGTCTGCCATGTCGTTTCTTGAGGGAGTTGATCTACTCTGGTTATTCATGTTGCTGGAGTTTTTCCGCTGATTCTGCTCCATGATTGTTTTACACCATTGGCTAAATGAGCAGATAAGGTAAAGTTGGGCTGGGGGCTCGTGGAGTAGGGATTAACCAGCCCTTTGCCCAAGAGCTGGGACTGGTGTCTATACCTTTTCCCCTAGAACTTTGCAAAGGACCCATACAGTGCCCTAGCCTGAGACACTGGGGACCTGCTTGATGTGGTGGGGCTCAGTGGCTCTGTCTTGTTTTCATCTGGTCTCTGTCCAATCCTAGTGAATCAGTAACTCTAGGTTGAAGTCTCAGCTGTGGAGAAATACAAGCAACTAAGTCATCCCACCCCACCCCCCACAGGCAACAACTGGAAAAGGAAAATCAAATCTTCCCACAACCACAGACCCAAGGTACCAGTTTGGATAGTCCTTGGGTGATTGGCTCAGGTAAAGAGTTCCAAATCAATTGTCCCAGTCAGCACCCAGTCTCAAATGGGAGAGTTCAAAAGGTCTCGAGCAACTAGATAGCAGGGGTCTGCTGGCAGCTCGAGTATGACTCGCTCTAGTGCTCCATGGAGTCAAAAGGATCCACTCAGCAAATTAATTAGTCTGGGAAGGTAGATGCCTCCTTCCCCACTTGCACCTCTGTCACACCCAGTCACCGGTAACCCCACAGGGCTTTGACCCAGTTCCCTCCAATGAACAGATGCTCTAGGGATTTGCACCTACCTGAGTCACAGGGAGATCTATGTCTCCTCTGCCGGCCCACCGCACTCTGCCACCAGCCAGCAGAGGGACCTGAAGCCTGACAAATTCAGGTGTTTAATGGAAGCTGGGGTGATTTACTCAGTTCCAGCCCCACCCCAGATTGATGTTGCTACCACTTACATTCTTGGAGAATTAGTGTTTCTGTCCTGGCTATATTCCCCTGTGGACCAGGCTCTGTTTCAGTTCACAGAAACTGCAGCTCAACCCCGCCCTGTGCCACTGCCATTGTGCCAATTCTCATAGAGCTGGCCTCTCTGTCTCTGCTGCACTCTGTGCTGGGGCAGGTGCAGTTAGAGCTCACACTCAGTTCTCAGTTTCCGTTTCTCCTGGGGCTGGTGCTGTTGCCCTGCCTACTTCTTTCTCAGCTATGATCCCTTGGTAGCTGGGTGCTTCTTAGGATCACTAAAGCAACACTTCTGACTCAGTCCCACCCTGGGAGTATGCTGTCTCTGTGGGCGCATATTCTAGTCTGTCCCCGCCATGCCCCACCCGGGAAGGTACTGCCTCAGGCATACCCTTTGCTCATGGGGCCTGCGTTTCTGCCCCAGATCTGTTCCACCAGTGGCTGCCACCAGTTGCCAAGAGAGGCAAGGAGTGTCCCTCCAAAATATCCCCAGTGATGTGAGCCCTATTGTTCCTGCCACTGCCGCTGCTGCTCTGTGCCATGGGGCACTGCTTCTCCCTCTCCCTCTTGGTCCATAGTCGTCTATTTGCCCCCATGTCACAGAATCAGCACAGACCTGCAACAGCCCACACCTTATCTACACCTCTCGAGAAAATGCTCCATAATCTGGACTCCATGGGGAATAGGCTTCCAGACCTTGCAGTGAGAGTGGAGGGGAGTGTTGGGAGTTCAGAACTGCAGGTAGAGAATATACATAGTTTTATGCCAGACAAGAGAGTGCCACTAGTGTTAGTGGGTCCTCTCTGGGGAAAGAGCTC
The DNA here is from genome assembly GCA_963574655.1 of Perodicticus potto. Lineage (NCBI taxonomy): Eukaryota > Metazoa > Chordata > Mammalia > Primates > Lorisidae > Perodicticus > Perodicticus potto. The sequence goes on from CAUYRH010003779.1 coordinate 3,372, forward strand.
TAGTTTTTAGAGGGTCTCTCCCATGGGATAAAATAGGAGGATATCAGAACTCTGCTCACTTGTTTGTAGAAAGTAAGCTTTTCTCATGGGGGAGGGGACTCCCATCTGCTTGGCAATGGATTTTTATAGCCAGGCATTGTGGCAGGTGCCTGTATTCCCAACTGCTTGGGAGGCTGAGGCAAGAGAATCACCTAAGCCCAGGAGTTAGAGGTTGCTGTGAGCTGTGTGATGCCACGGCACTCTACCAAGGGCAATAGAGTGATCTACAAAAAAAAAAAAAAAAAAAACTATGTTTCTCAGAACCATATTATTATGATGGTTTTTTGTACTCTTGTACATTGGATGCCTTAAGCTAAGTACACTTTAGGGGATCCTTTTGAATTACAGGAAGGTACTGCTTTCCTCAAAACTGATCTGACCTGTGTCAAATCTGTACTATACATTATGTAAATGGCCAAAAAATCAATTGCAAACAAACTGAATGTACAAATCTTAGTGCTAGTGCTGAAATGTCTTCAGAATAGCATTATGATTTAAAAGTTTAAAAGTTTTCCATCATCAGCTCGGTGCCGGTAGTTCAGTGGCTAGGGTGCCAGCTATGTACACAGGAGCTGGCAGGTTCCAACCCAGCCCAGGCCTGCCAAACAACAATGACAACTACAAAAAAAAAAAAAAAATACCCAGGCATTGTGATGGGCACCTATAGTCTGAGCTACTTGGGAGTCTGAGGCAAGAGAATCACTTAAGCCCAAGAGTTTGAGGTTGCTGTGAGCTGTGATGTCATAGCACTCCACTGAGGGCGACATAGTGAGACTGTCTCAAATAAATAAATAAATAAATAAAGTTAAAAATTAAAAAAAATTTGCCAGCATCTAGTGTCAATCAAAAGTAAAGATGAAACACTAATGAGTGTTGAATTTTCATGCTTTAGGTGTACTTTTTCAATTTTTCAGTTCTCTGCTATTTTTACTGTAACTGTTTTCATTTAAACTTTATTTCTTTATTTATTTTTTTTTTTTGAGAAACAGTCTCACTGTGTTGTCCTCAGTAGAGTGCCATGGTGTCACAGCTCACAGCAACCTCAAACTCTTGGACTTAAGTGATTGTCTTACCCCAGCCTCCCAAGTAACTGGGACTATAGGTGCCCACCACAATGCCTGGCTATTTTTTGGTTGTAGTTGTCATTGTTGTTTGGCAGGCCAGGGCTGGATTCGAACCTGCCAGCTCCAGTGTATGTGGCTGGTGCCCTAGCCACTGAACTACAGCACCAAGCCTTAAACTTTATTTCATTTAAATTTCTTACATGCTAACTTTTGTTTGTGTGATTGAAATAAAATGGCAGTATATATAAAAAAAGGTTATTGTCAGAGTGGATGAAAAAGAAGACAATTATATATTGTCTACAAGGAACCCACTTTAAATATAAAAGTAAAAGGATAGCCACAAATATACCAATAAAATGCTAACCAAAAGAAAGTTGGATTAGCTATACTTCTATCAGACAAAGTAGGCTTCATAACAAGGAATATTATCAAGAATAAAACAGAGCTTTTATTAATAATGATAAAAGGGTCAATTCTTGAGAAGACAGTACTATGTTAAAACATGTATGTACCTAACAACAAAGCTTCAAAATAAATGAGACAAAAACTGATAAACTGCAAGAAGAAATAAATATATCAACTATTATCACTGAACACTGAACACTCCTTTGTCAGTAATTGACAAATTAAGCTGGCAGAAGATCAGTACAAATACAGAATGGATAGTGAAGAAGAGAGAAGATGAGATAAGTGGCAGACCTGAAACCATAACCTTCTCTTCTAAGTTTTTCCCCAGGAAGAGAGGTTCACAGGAATTCTAAACACGTTTGAAAAGTTAATACATGCAGCACAGAAAGTGAAGTGTGCCACACATGAAGGTGCACAGCTCTGATCTTCCTTCAGAAAAAAAGAATTTGCCATATAGCTGTGAGGCATGCAGTTAGCTGACAATCACAGGCCTTCAGAGATCAACTGCAGTGTCCTTGAAAAGGCCATGTCGGGCAGCCTCCAGTCAATGACTAAGCATGGTGGCAATACTAGGGTCTGGCCATCTCTGCCCAATGTGGCAGTCTTCTAATGGGCAGTCTTTCATCTAGAACTCCCCCATTGGGTTGATCAAGACTTTATCACCTCTGCTTTGCTGTCTGAGGCAATTCTATCCAATTCTGCTTTCTCCCCTTGTCCTTTCACATGTGGGGATCTGCCTTATTGTCTGAAGGCTTTTCTACCCAATCTCGCTCCTTGGCCAATTATCTTTCATAGACATTATCCCCAATCAGCATCTTGTATTCCTAACTCCATGTTAGCATCTGCTTCTTAGAGGACCCAAATTGGCACAATTAGCCACTCACCACTGCCCTTCACTTTGGGAAAATTCTTCAGAAGACACTTAATCAGTATTTCAAGAGTCTCTTCATTATGATCAACAATGTTTTCAGTAAGTTCTTTAGTTACAATCACAGCTAGATAATTCTGACAATAAAAACCATTTAATACCCCAACCTCATGATCCCCATCAAGGCATGTGTGCTGCAGCTACGGTCTTTACAGTCGTTGCATTCAGTTTCTCTTGCAAGGTCCAACACTGAGGAAGCTTGTCATACAAGCATAAATTTAAGTTGTTCAAAGTCAATCCTGATCATGCTTATCATCATTCAGAGTGATGGCTTTTGTTCCAGAAAGACATAAGCTTTTTCTTGAAATTCAAATCAAGTAATTATTTTTCCTTATGGAAGTCAATGACTTCCTTGAGCCAAAGTAGTTATTTATGGTCATTGCCCATCTCATCATGAAGCTGAGATAAAGAAATTCTTCACAAAACTGACAAGTATTTATTGCTTCTCATAATCTTTATGTGTAACTTAAGTGGAGAGGGCATTTTTTTTCTTAATTTTTATTAAATCATAACTGTATACATTTATGGGATACAATATGATGATTTGATATACAATGTGGAATGCTTAAATCAAACTAACATGACCATCATCTCACTTACTTATTTTTGTGGTGAGACATTTATGATACGCTCTTAGTTGTTTTGAAATGTACCCTTGCATTATGCACATTAGGTGAGATCCTGCCAAATACCCTCCCTCCACTCACCCCCCCCCCTTTCTTTTTGGACTATCTTTGTGTTTTATCATTCGTGTGAATGTGTGTTTATATACTGGTTTCATAATAATATTGAATACATTGGATACTTTTTTTTCCATTCTTGAGATATTTTACTAAGAAGAATATGTTCCAGCTCTATCCAGGTAAACATAAAAGATGTAAAGTCTCCCTCTTTTATGGCTGCATAGTATTCCGTGGTATACATATACCACAGTTTGTTTATCCACTCATGGGTTGATGGGCATTTAGGCTGCTTCCACAACTTGGTTATTGTGAATTGGGCTGCAAAAAAACATTCTGGCACAAATGTCTGTCTTTGTTGTAAAATGATTTTTGTTTATCTGTGTAGATACCTAGTAATGATTTTGCAGGATGAAATAATAGGTCAACTTTTAGTTTCTTGAGAATTCTCCATGCATCTTATCAAAAGGGCTGTAATAGTTTGCAGTCCCACCACCAATGTAGAAGTGTTTCTTTATTTCCACATCCACGCCAACATCTGCAGTTTTGGGATTTTGTGATCTGGGCTAATCTTACTGGAATTAGGTGATATCTCAAAGTGGTTTTGATTTGCATTTCTCTTATAATTAAAGATGATTTAAAGAGCATTTTTTCATGTGTTGTAGGCCATGTGCCTGTCATCTTCAGAGAAGTTTCTGTACAAGTCTCTTGCCCACAAAGAAATGGGGTTGTTTGTTCTTTTCTTATTGATTCATTTGAGTTCTCTGTGAATTCTAGTTATCAGACATTTGTCAGAAACATAACCTGCAAAAATTTCCCATTCTGAAGGTTATCTCTTTGCTTTACTTATAGTGCCCTTAGCTGTGCAGAAGCTTTTTAGCTTGATCAGATCCCAGTAATGTATTTTTGATGTTGGACTGGGCACAGTGGCTCACGCCTGTAATCCTAGCACTCTGGGAGGCCGAGGTGGATGGATAGCTTGAGATCGCGAGCTCAAGACGAGCCTGAGCAAAAGTGAGACCCCCCCGTCCCTACTAAAATAGAAAAACTGAGGAAAGAGGATCACAAGCCCAAGAGTTGGAGGTTGCTGTGAGCTATGATGCCATGGCACTCTACCCAGGGCAAAAGCTTGAGACTCTGTGTATGCGTGTGTGTGTGTGTGTGTGTGTGTGTGTGTGTGTATATATATATATATATATATGTATGTATGTATATATGTGTGTGTGTCTATATAAATATATATATATTTTGAGGGGGGTGTTGCTTAAATTGCCAGGGGGGTACTCCTCATAAAATATTTTCCCAGGCCAATACCTTTAAGCGTTTTCTGGCACTCTCTTCTAGAATCTTTATAGTTTCATGTCTTAAGTTTAAATTTTTATCCAGGCTCAGCGCCCGTTGTTTAGTGGTTAGGGTGCCAGCCACATACACCAGAGCTGGCAGGTTTGAACCCAGCCCAGGCCTACTAAACAACAATGACAACTGCAACAAAACAATAGCGGGGTGTTGTGGCAGGAGCCTGTAGTCCCAGCTGCTCGGGAGGCTGAGGCAAGAGAATCGCTCGAGCCCAAGAGTTTGAGGTTGCTGTGAGCTGTAATGCCACTCTACCAAGGGTGACATAGTAAGACTGTCTCAAAAAAAAAAAAATTAAATCTTTTATCCAGTGAGAATATATTTTTGTTCTTGGTGAGATGTGAGGGTTCAGTTTCAGCCTTCTACAGGTCACTGGCCAGTTCTCGCAGCACCATTTGTTAAATAGGGAATCTTTTCCCCAATGTATGTTTTCGTTAGGCTTATCAAAGATCAAATGATGATGTGTGCTCTGGTTCATCTCTTGGTTCTCTATTCTGTTCCATATATCTACATCTCTATTTTTGTGCCAATATCATGCTGTTTTAATCACTATAGGTTTGTAGTATAATCTGAACTCTGATACCGTGATGCCTCCTGATTTGTTTCTATTTCTAAGTAGTGTATTGGCTAGTTGAGGTTTTTTCTGATTCCATATAAAATGAAGAACTATTTTTTCAAGTTCTTTAAAGTATGACATGGGTGCTTGATAGGACATTCTTGTAGACAGAAGTGTGTATTTGGGTTAGTTAGGGTAGGCTAGAATCTGCCATGGTATCAAAGAAACCCTGAAATTTCTTTCTTTTTTTTTTTTTTTTAAACAGAGCCTCAAGCTGTCACCCTGGGTAGAGTGCTGTGGCATCACAGCTCACAGCAACCTCAAATTCCGGGGCTCAAGCAAGTCTCCTGCCTCTGCCTCCCAAGTAGCTGGGACTACAGGCTCCCACCACAACGCCTAGCCATTTTTTGGTTGCAGTTGTCATTGTTGTTTGGCGGGCCCGGGCTAGATTCGAACCCGCCAGCTCAGGTATACGTGGCTGGCGCCTTAGCCCATTGAGCCACAGGCGCCAAGCCACCCTGAAATTTCTTAACCAAAATTTATTTCTCACAGAAAATCCTATGATATGGTTCCTGCCCAAGAAACTCTCCAGAGTGTTTTTCCTCTGAATGGGGAACTCAGGGATCTGGCTCTTTGCATGGTGCACTCCCATCTCAGAGTCCATTGTGTGCAGCTGCATCAGCAGCAGTGATAGTTAGCATAAAAAATCTTAAGGGACCGAGGCTCGGCACCTGTGGCTCAACGGGCTAAGGTGCCAGCCACATACACCTGAGCTGGCGGGTTCGAATCCAGCCCGGGCCGCCAAACAACAATGACGGCTGCAACCAAAAAAATGGCCGGGCGTTGTGGCGGGTGCCTGTAGTCCCAGCTACTTAGGAGGGGGAGGCAGGAGACTCGCTTGAGCCCAGGAGTTGGAGGTTCCTGTGAGTTCTGATGCTACGGCACTCTCTCCAGGGTGACAGCTTGAGGCTCTGTCTCAAAAAAAAAAAAAAAATCTTAAGGGATATAATATGGGCCAGGCCTAGAAGTGGCAGTTATCAATCCCACAAAAACTCCCTTGCCAAAACAAAACTACATGGTTCCATTTAGCTAAAATGGAAGCTGGGAAATGTAAGGGAACATGTGAATGTTGGTAGACAATCTGTGGCCTAATGGGCTTTGCTTTTGGTATAACAGCTTGAATACATGAAATAAGTTCTCAAATTGGATTTATTACAGTGTTTAACACTCTGTACTTTATCCTGATTGATACATCACTTTTGGTCTAAATTATTTTCATAAAGTCATCAATAAATAAACTTAAGTTCTTTCGTCTTTCAGTTAATTGCATCATCATCAAGTTTCTTTGTTTCCTCTACATGGAAATTAGATAAAAGAGGCCTGTGCAGGGGTGATCCCAGAGCAGCTTCCATGAATATTATGATCCTATTGGAAGGCTATTCCCAAAGTGAAGATAGAGTAATAGAATTTCCTATGGAAAGTTATGCTAACATTTCCCTTTGCTCTGAGGCTGTGTTTTACACTAATTTCTCATTGCATTGTGATAGCCTATTAAGATTTCCCTAAAAGGACAAGGGTGCCCTGAATATTCTATGTGAGTATTCAGATCTGCTTAGCATCGGATTTGTCACTGTCAGTTAATAAAAAGACATGTTAGTTCATATATTAGTTACCTTATGAGTTGGACCATTCATTCATTAAGTCATTCATTCATATATTCGACAAATATTTATTGAATACCTACTAGCCTGTTTTAAGTAACAGAACTATAAAAATAGACAAGAGGACTAAAACCTCTGCTCTCATGGAGTTTATATTCCAGTGGACTAAATAGAGATTTCTTTTAAGGAAAATACATAGCATGTCAGACAGTGATAAATTCTACAGAGAAAAAGAAATCAGAATCAGACAAGGTAGCAAAATGAACCAAAGTGGGAGTTACGATTTAAAAGAGAGGGTTCAGTAAGTTTCACCTGTACCCTTCTAAGATGCACCATAGGTGTGATCCCACCAATTACCCTCCCTCCACCCATCCACCCCCCTCCCCTCCCCTCCCTTCTCTTGCCCCTTTCCCCATATTCTTGTGTTATAATTGGGTTATAGCCTTCATATGAAAGCTATAAATTAGTTTCATAGTAGGGCTGAGATTTGTATATGAAACCAGCACATTGTACCCCATGATTGCATTAATGTACATAGCTATGATTTAATAAAAAGGAAAATAAATAAATAAATAATATAGAGGGCTCAGGCCACACTAAGAAAACATTGGAGCAGAGCCTCAAGTTCAGGACACAGCTGGAGCAGCATGGACGATCCTAATGATTCCCAGGATGTCCCACTGCCCTCAGACACCCCAAAGAGGCAGCGATGGGAGCGTACCATCTACAGCAGAGAACAGCAGAGCCACCTAGAAAAACACTATGAGATGAAGAAGTACCTCACCCACAAGGACCGCCAAGCCCTGGCAGAACAACACAACCTGCAGGAGTACCAAGTGCAGGTATGGTTCAAGAACAGCAGGGCCAAACAGACTCAGGAGCAGATCCACCAATAGCCACCCGGGTGCAGATGCCACAGCCAGGGAGCCCGAGGAGCCTGGGCTGCACCCACCTGCCCCACGGCCTGCGCCCCCAGCAACAGCAGCCCCATGCTCCCGTAGGGCCCAGGTGTTCAGAGCACCCCTCCTCCCGGCTCCCCCAGAATCTTCCCAGCAGTAGAACACCCCGCAACTGCAGCCTCCACCAGGCCTGGGAGCACCCAGGGTACAGCACCCAGGAGGGTGACCCTACTGCCCCATGCCGGGCCAATGCCCAGGCCCAAGCCAATGCCCCACCCTAGGCCCATTCCCGGGTCCAACCCCATGCCCAGGTCCAGGCCCAACCTCAGGTCCATTCCTAGGCCCGTTGTCAGGCCCAGGCTTATTCCCAGGCGCTGCCCCAGACCCAGCCCAGAGCCCTTATGTCTCCAATTTCTCGGCAGACAGGCAGACAGTCCGCTGTTATCTGACATCGCTGAGCTCCTCTCATCCCAACATCCTTCCCAGGTCTCCTCAGTCTCCATCACCACATCTGGGCACCAAGAGGGGGATGATCTTGTGAACAAGAAAGACTCAGGCTCTAGGTCACTACTGGATTTATAGGGAGCTATGCCTGCAAAGCCCTGAAGATCTCAGGAGCCAGAGGGCCTGGAGCCGTGGCTGGTTACTTTCTACCGGTGGAATGCACTGCCTTCTACCTAACCTGCTGGAGAGGCACATTTGCTGCCTTAGCTGTGGGCCGTCACAGGTCACCCTGCTATGAATGTACTCACCTGGTCATTGGGTTGACTGTGAATATCTCTGTTAATAAGGAGTGAAGGCTGCTCTTGGAAGTCCAAAAGCTCTTTCTTCCTCTCTTTTTTTTTTTTTTTGAGTATTTTTTTATTTTTTCAAGTTACTATGAGGGTACAATATTTACGTGACATTGTTCTCACTTCCAGGGTGGACTTCCATTTGTAGAAGAGCCCCTCACCCAGGGGTGTGTTATACACCATCACAATGTGCACATTAGGTGAGATCCCGCCTCATGCCCTCCCTCCTTCTCCCATATGTCTCCCCCCATCCCCTCCCCCTCCCACTTCCCTGTATCCCCTAAACTGGATCATAATAGAGTTTTATTGTTCTTTTTTTTTTTTTTTTTTTGAGACAGAGTCTCAAGCTGTGGATCTGGGTAGAGTGCTGTGACATCACAGCTCACAGCAACCTCCAACTCTTGGGCTTAACCAAATCTCTTGCCTCAGCCTCCCAAAGCGCTGGGACTACAGGCGCCCGCCACAACACCCAGCTATTTTTTTTTTTCTGTGCGACCTCTTTTCTTTATTGCAGGTAGTCTATTCTAATAACATCAAAAGTTGCTTCCCAGGAGAAACTCTATCCTTTGATAGGTGTCTGTATAATTTTTCTTTTTATTTATTGTTGAGGATTCACTGAGGGTAGAAAAAAACAGCTACACTGATTGCATTTGTTAGGTAAAGTTTCTCTCACAATCGTGTCTTGCTCCCAAAAGGTGTGTAACATACGGGCGGTGCCTGTGGCTCAGTCAGTAAGGCGTCGGGCCCATATACTGAGGGTGGCGGGTTCAAACCCGGCCCCGCCGAACTGCAACAACAGGCGTTTTGGTGGGTGCCTGTAGTCCCAGCTACTCGGAGGCTGAGGCAAGAGAATCGCCTAAGCCCAGGAGCTTGAGGTTGCTGTGAGCTGTGACACCACAGCACTCTACCTAGGGCGATAAAGTGAGGCTCTGTCTCTACAAAAAAAAAAAAGTGTGTCACATACCATGACCCCACCCCCCTCCCTCCTTCCCTCTCTCTGCTCTTCCTTTCCCCCACCCCTCCCTCCTCCTTACTCTCTCTGCTCTCCCCGTTCCCCACCCCCACCATGTCATTAATTCTCATT
>CAUYRH010003782.1:0-21724 GCA_963574655.1 Perodicticus potto
GGGAGGTGTCTCTCCCAGATCAGACCCTGGCAGAATCACTCTGTTTTTACTGGATCTTTGTAGGGAGTGATCCTGTGTTTCTAATGATTTCTCAAACCCTGCAGGGTGGAGAGCTTAAATCCTCCTTGGCCTACTTAGGAGACACTTTAAATTGCTAACTTGGGCTAGGCAGAAGCTTTCCCAGGAAAGTGCTGTGGCTGGGATCACTCCTTGAGTGGCTATCCACTTACCCTATGTGCCAAAACCAATCTTGCCCTATGCCCCTGAGGGCTAAGGCTATGAGGCGTCTCAGTCCCCGCCTTTAAGCTGCTCAGTCACTAGATTACTCGCTCCTGCCTGATGTCTGTTCTGCGACCCTGAGGGTGGAGCTTGCCAGGGCAGTTCTCCGCAATGTCTCCACACAGCCCACCACCAAATACTGGCAGCTCTGTTGGCTCAGTGGCCTAGTCTGGGGCCCCAGGCACCACTCAAAAACCCCCACAGTCCTGCCCAACTTCTCCCAAGGCAGTTCAACCGAGTGCCAAGTCCAAAAGAAACCCAAACAGCCCACAGGCACGGCCTTTCCAGCCTGCAGTCCCACTGTTGCCCCACCCACAGCCGCCGACAGGATCAGACCGAACAAACAGACGCAACCACTTGCCCAGTCTCTGCCACTTTTGCCTTTCTCAGGGTGTCCAGAAGCCTCACGCTGTCTCCCTGTGTCCCCAAGGGGAAGTTCCTGGTAGATCCCGCCTGCCAGAGATGCCTGAAGTCCTCTCTCCCCAGTCTCACCGTGCCTAGCCGCAAGGAAGCTGTTACTCGGCTGCCATCTTGCTCCGCGCCCCTGGCTTAAAACTGTGTGCATGTATGTTTTCATTTATCTAGCAGTAACATTGGTGGATCACAAGACATCTCTACTTTTAACCATATGAGAAATTACCACACTATTTTGTGAAGCAGTTCCATCATCTCACATTCCCGCCAACAGCACAAGAGAAATCCAATTTCTTCACATCTTTGCCAACAGTTGTTATCAGTCTTCTTTTAATAGCTATTCTAGCGGGTGTGAAGTTGGTATCTTACTTTGTTTTTGATTTGCATTTCCTTATATCTAGTGATTTTGAACAAGTTTTAACGTGATTTTTGGTTACTTGTATATCTTCTTTAGAGAATGTCTACTCAGATCTTTGCCCATTTTTTAGTTAGATATTTATCTTCTTATATTGAATCCTCTGTTATTTTTTTTTCTTGCCTCTTTTCTCATTGACTTATTTTTGAATTGAGTTATGTTTTACTGAATCCATTTATCTCCACTATTAAGTCATGTCTTAGTTAGTTTTCTGCTCAGCAGAAACTGGGTGATTTATTTTTATAAAAAAATTATTTCCTACAGTTATGGAGGCTGCAAAAATATAAGTTTGAGGGGCAACATCTGATCAGAGCCTTCTTGCTCATGGGGACTCTCTGCAGAATCTGGAAGTGGTGCAGAGTATCCCATGATAAATCAGGTCTTTCTTCTTATAAAGTCACCATTCCCACTCTCATGATAACCTATTAACCCATTAATCCATTAATTTATGAATGGAATAATCAATTCATGACAGCATAGCCCCTGTGACCCAATCACCTCTTAAAAGTGGCATCTCTCAATACTGCCACATTAGGGACTAAATTCCAACTCTCATGTTGGAGGGGACAAATATTCAAACCACAACAGGACATTAGCTGTGCATTATACATATTTAACTTATCATAGCCTACCCTCAAGTCAAATTACACTAGCTATACATTATAAGAACATTGACAGTATACTTTCATTTCACCTTCCAGCATATTTGTTAGTGTGTCATGCATTTTTATTGATATGTTACAAATTCTGAAAAATACATGGCCTGTAAACAGTAAGTTGTTTCTAAAGATGTCAACATATTTTTTTAAGTTTCATTGTATTTACCCACACATTTACCATATCTTGTTTTTAATTCTTCATGTAATTCCAATCAGACATCATTTCTAGTCTTCCTGAAGAGGTTCCTTGTAACACAGGTATTCCAGCTAAAAATTCTGTTAGAGTTTTTTGATCTGAAAAGTCTGCACAACTCTCTATACCACTGGTACAGTATTCCATGTTTTCCACATATTTAGAAATAAAATTTCATTGTATTCTGGTTGCACAATTCTGACAAAAATTTTTATCTTTGTACTATATATTGGCTACTCCTAACATTTTCACCCCATTTTTAGCTTAGGGTAATTTTTCTTTTTTATTTTTTTCTTGAATTTGTAACTTTCATCAAATTTGGAAAAGTGTTGGATATTATTTTTGCAATGTTTTGAATCCCTTACTTTGTCTTCCTATGCTTCTTTCTTCCTATTTAAGTGTAATATGAGGTTACATATATTTCTCATAAGATGGATCAATTTTATAATGATTTTTTTCTTCCTTGTAAGTGTGCTGTCACCTCAATAGTGTTCTTTGTACTCATTAGGTAAGTTTTCACCAACCCCTCCTCTCCTTTTCCCCCTAGTTGATATCCATTGAGTTTTACTTAACTGTATGCACATGCTCATCAGTTAGTTACAATTTAATAATGAGTACATGTGGTGTTTGTCCATTTCTTAGATACTTCCCATAGGTTACTGGTCTCCAACTCCATTCAAATCGTTGCAAAAGACATTAAGTCATCCACCTTCATGACTGAGTAGTACTCCATGGTGTAGATGCCACATTTTGTTAATCTAGTCATGAATTGATGGGAATTTGGATCAATTTCAAGTCTTTGCAATTGTAAATTGTATTATGATAGACATTCAAGAACAAATGTCTTTTTGATAAAATAATTTCTTTTCCTTCCATGTTAATACCCATTTGTGCTATTGCTAGATCAAATGGTTGGTTTACATGTAGTTCTTTAAGGAATCTCCATACAGTTTTCATTGAGGTTGTACTAATTTGCAGTCCCACCAATAGTATGTAAGCATTCCTCTCTCTATGCAGCCATTTCAACATCTGTTGTTTTAGGATTTTCTGATAAAGGCCATCTCACTAAGGTAAGATAATGTCTTGCTGTGGTTTTGATTTGCATTTTCCTGAGAATTGATGACATTGAGCCTTTTTTTCATGTTTATTGGCCAGTTGTTTACCTTCTTTAGAAAAACTTCTGTTCATGTGTTTTTTCCATTTTTTGATGGAGTTTTTCATTTTTTTTATTGCTGATTTATTTGAGCATTTTTGTATATGTTGTATATTCTGGTTCATTATTGGATGCATATCTTGTGAGTATTTTCTTCTATTTTGAGTGTTGTCTATTTGTCTGTTAACTATTTCCTTAGCTGTGCAGAAGCTTTTCCATTTAATTAATTCTCATTGATTTATTTTTGTCACGTCTGTGATTGCCAGGTCTTTTTCAAAAATTCTTTGCCTAGACCAATACCTAGAAGAGTTTTTCCTTCATTTTGTTCTAGTCTAATGGTTTCATGCCTTACATTTAAGTCCATTATGCATTTTAATTAATTTTTATAAGCAGCAAGAGGTATGGATCCTGTTTTTTTTTTTTTGAGACAGAGCCTCAAGCTGTCACCCTGGATAGAGTGCTGTGGCATCACAGCTCACAGAAACCTCCAATTCCTGGGCTCAAGCGAGTCTCTTGCCTCTGCCTCCCATGTAGCTGGGACTACAGGCGCCTACCACAACACCTGGCCATTTTTTGGTTGCCGCCGTCATTGTTGTTTGGTGGGCCCAGGCTGGATTCGAACCTGCCAGTTCAGGGGTACGTGGCTGGTGCCTTAGCCTGTTGAGCCACAGGCGCTGAGCCTGGATCCTGTTTTTTAATTGCACATGTGGCTATTCAATTTTTTCAGCACCATTTATTGAATAGGGTTTCTTATCCCCAGTGTATATTGCTAAATTATACCTGAGTTAGAATACTTGCCATTGTTTTTTCACTCCTATTAAGTTTATGTTCACCTTTTTATTTTCAATTACTTTTTACTGTGCTTTGTTTTGAATTGTTTATATAGCTATGTTATCAAGTTAACTTATCTTTTTCTTATTTGATGTTTAATATAAAGTTTATCTCTTCCTGTGAATTTTTCATTTCACATGTTTTTCATCAATAAAATTTCCAGATAAATCTTCATTGTTTATTTCCTTTTCTCATTAACTTTTCCCTGAATATACGTATAAATTTATAATAGTTGTTTTAACATCCTTTAGGATTAGTTTCTTCTATTTCTATGTCCATTTCTATTGATAGATATTTTTTTCTAGTTAATTTTTCTGCTGTTATTGATTATATTTTTCTGATTGTATTATTAATAATTTCTAGCTGCATATTGCCATTGTTGGATGCTATATTTTATTTTTCCACATATTTATTTACTTATTTTTAAATTTCACATTAATATGAGGATACAAACAATTAGGTTACAATATTTGCATTTATTAGGTAAAGTCCCTATTATAGTTGTGTCCTGCACCCAGTAGTTATGCCATACATCCATACATTGTGCCCGTTAAGTGGGAACACACTAATCACCATCCTTTCTCACACCTCTCCACAATTACATTGAGTTCTTCTCTTGTGTGGGAGTATATTAGTTCATCTACTGGCTTCATATTAGTATTGAGTACATTGAATACTTGCTTTTCCATTATTGTGATACTTTACTAAATAGAATGTTTTTTCTCTTTTTCTTTTCTTTTTTTTTTTTTTTTTCAGTTTTTGGCCAGGGCTGGGTTTAAACCAGCTGCCTCTGGTATATGGGGCCAGCGCCCCACTCCTGAGCCACAGGTGGCACCCCTAAATAGAATGTTTTTCAACTCAATCCATATTAATGGAAAAGATGTAAAGTCTTCATCTTTTTAATGGCTGAATAGTATTCCATGGTATACATATACTACAGTTAATATATTCATAGGTTAATGGCAATTAGAAGTTGAGCTGTAGGGGGTGGAGCAAGATGGCTGACTGGAAGCAGCTTCCAAAAAAGGCTCCTGTCCAAAAGGGAAGATAACCTCCAGAAACTGCGCAATTAAGCTGAATACTGGGAGCCCAGCCGAGAGAGAGAAGTGATTTCTGCAGATAACCTCTGCTGAGACTGGATGCTACCCGAAGAATGCACGCTTCAGGTACAAAATTCATCTGAAAGGAAGAGTGTCCGTCTCCTCCCCCAAGAAAGCTTTGAGTTTCTTGCTTTTCTGTTTCCTTTCTTTTTATTCTCCTCGTTTGCTCCTGCGAGTTTTCTACAGCCAAGCAGTGAACTGTGGACCTCTTGTCTCACCCCACGGAAGAGTGCTGTGGGAAGTGAGGTGGGCACCCCGGTGTGACTGAAAATTCTATTGCTAGGCAGAAAAAATGAACTAAAGTTTTCCCCACCATTCTGAACTTACTGTACAGACGAACCAGAAGCCTAACACCCACTGAGACTGAGGGAGGAGGTCCTGAGCAGCACCCCAACCCCCGCCTGCCGGAACAAGAGCCCCACTGGGAAAAGACTACAGGTGGGGCCACAGTGAGGCTCCCTCCCCTCTGGCCAGGGAAGCTGCAGGCGAGTGCCTGGCCTGGTGTCCTGAGCTTGCCAGGCTTCCGCAGGTCTGCCATCTACCAGAAACTCTGACGGCAACTGTCAGGCCTCCGCAGGTCTGCCCCCAACCAGGAACTCCTCCCCTGGTGACCATGCGGGCCTCTACCTGGAACCAGCAGGGCCCCCGCAGGCCGGCCCCTGGCCACTAAATCCCCTGGTGACCGTGCAGCTCCGTGCCTGAGCTTGCAGGGATTCCGTAGGCCTGCCTTCTGCCAGGAACTCTGCCTGAAACAGCCAGGCCTCTGCAGGGTGGCCCACAGCCAGAAACGCTTCCGGCAACTGCCTGGCCCTACACCCGTGTTTGCGGGGCTTCCACAGTCTGCCTCTGCCATCTGTTAGAGACTCTGCCGGTCTGCCCCCAGCCAGGATCTCCCCTGGCAACCACGCAGGCCTCTGCCTGGCACCCGCAGGGCCCCATGCAGGCCCACTCCTGGCGAGTAAATCCCCTGGTGACCGTGTGGCCCCGCGCCCGAGTTTGCAGGGCTTCCGCAGGCCTGCCTTCTGCCAGTAACTTCGACTGCAACCACCAGGCCTCTGCAGGCCCACCCCAGCCAGGAACTCCCCCAGCGATTGCGCAGGCCTCCGCCTAGCACCCACAGGGCCCCCGCAGGTCCGCCCCTGGTCAGGGACAGTACCAGCGACTGCATGGGCCTCCACCTGGCACCCACAGGGCCTCTGCAGGCCAGCCTTCTGCCAGGGCCTCCACTGCCTCTGCAGGCCGGCCTTCTGCCAGGGCCTCCACTGGCAACTGCAGGACTGTCCCTAGCCAGGAACTCCCCTGACGCCTACCTGGCCTTGCATCCCAAACTTGCCGGCTTCTGTAGGTCTGCTTTCTTCCAGGGACTCCGCCTGTGACCGCAAGGCCCCCAGCTAGGGTCATTCCTGGCAACTGTGCAGGCCACCGCCTGTCACCCATGGGGCCTCCACAGTTCAGGCTTCTTCTAGGGACCCCACCAGTGACTGCCAGGCCTCTCTGCAGGCCCATCACTGGCCAAAAACTTCCCATACAACCGCATAGCCCTGAGCTCACAACTTGAAGGGCCAGATGCAACGATGAAAAACAACCATGGGGCGGAATCAACGGAAAAACTCTGGCAATACGAATAATCAGAGTAGACCAACACCTCCAAGTAACAACAAGGCAGACACAGCACAAGATCTCGTGCATAAGCAAATGGCTGAGATGTCTGAAATCGAATTCAGAATCTGGATTGCAAATAAGATAAGCGGAATGGAGGAAAAGATGGAATTAGAATTTCAAGCAGTAATTCAAAAGATGACCCAAAAGATGTCTCAAGAATTCAACGAATTCAAAGACAAAATGACCAAAGATTTTGACACATTGAGACAAGAATTTGCAACTCTTAAAGATCTGAGAAATTCAGTAGAATCCCTCAGTAACAGAATGGAGCAAACAGAAGAAAGGATTTCTGACATGGAAGACAAAAGCTTTCAAACGCTCTCAAACCTCCAAAGAGCAAGAGAAATGGGAGGCAAAAACAGATCACTCTCTCAGAGAGCTCTTGGATAACTCGAGGAAAACCAATATTTGCCTCATAGGGATCCCCGAAAGCGATGAAGCAGCCTCACATGACACAGAATCCCTTATTCATAAGACTATGAAAGAGAACTTTCCAGACATGCCAAGAGATTCTGAAATTCAGATAGCAGATAGTTTCAGAACCCCAGCACAACTCAACTTGACCAAGACATCCCCCAGGCACATCATAATTAAGTTCACTAAAGTAAATATGAAGGAGAAAATTTTTAAAGCAACCAGACGCAAAAAATTGATAACCTACAAGGGGAAGAATATGAGAATAACTGCAGATCTCTCTGATCAAACTTTTCAAGCGAGAAGAGAATGGTCATTGGCTTTTAATCTCCTAAAACAAAATAACTTTCAACCCAGGATCTTGTGTCCAGCTAAACTGAGCTTCATTTATGATGGAGAAATTAAATATTTTAATGACATTTGCATGTTGAAGAAATTTGCCATAACTAAAGCAGCTCTCCAGGATATTCTCAGACCTATTCTCCATAATGACCAGTGTAATTCCCCAAAGCAAAAGTAAACTCATCCAGAAACTTTTTATCAAAGTCCAACTCACACAGCGACAAAAGGATTAAAAATGTCCACTAGATCTTCTCAAGATTTATCATTGGTTTCAATTAATGTGAATAGTTTAAACTGTTCTCTTAAGTAGCATAGGTTGGCTGACTGGATACAAAAACACAGGCCAGATATCTGCTGAATACAAGAATCACATGTTACCTTAAAAGAAAAATTTAGACTCCAGGTGAAGGGATGGTCATCTATATTCCAGGCAAATGGAAAACAGAAAAAAAGCAGGTGTTGCAATCTTATTTGCAGATACGATAGCCTTTAAACCAACCAAAGTAAGGAAGGATAAAAATGGACATTTCATATTTGTTAGAGGTAATACTCAAAATGATGAGATTTGAATTATTAATATTTATGCATCCAACCAGAATGCACCTCAATTTATAAGAAAAACTCTAATAGACATGAGTAACTTGATTTCCTCCAGCTCCATAGTAGTTAGAGTTGTTAATACTCCTTTAGCAGTGTTGGATAGATCCTCTAAGAAGAAGCTAAGTAAAGAAATTTTAGATTTAAACTTAACCATTCAACATCTGGATTTAACAGACATATACAGAACATTTCATCCTAATAAAATTGAGTACACATTCTTCTCATCAGCCCATGGAACATACTCCAAAATTGACCACATCTTAGGTAACAAGTCTAACCTTAGCAAATTTAAAAGAATAGAAATTATTCCTTGCATCTTCTCGGACCACCATGGAATAAAAGTTGAACTCAACAATAACAGTAATCTACAAACTCATACAAAAACATGAAAGCTAAACAACCTTATGCTGAAGGGTAGATGGGTCATAGATGAGATTAAGAAGGAAATTACCAGATTTTTGGAACTAAATGACAATGAAGACACGAATTATCAGAACCTCTCGGATAGAGCAAAGGCAGTCCTAAGAGGGAAATGTATAGCACTGCAAGGCTTCCTCAAGAAAACAGAAAGGGAGGAAGTTAACAACTTAATGGGAAATCTTAAGCAACTGGAGATGGAAGAAATTTCCAACCATAAACCTAGCGGAAGAAAAAAAATAACCAAAATTAGAGCAGAATTGAACAAAATTGACAACAAAGGAATTATACAACAGATCAAGAAATCAAAAAGTTGGTTTTTTGAAAAGGTCAATAAGATAGATAAACCTTTGGTTAACTTAACCAGGAAAAAAATAGTAAAATCTCTAATTTCCTCAATCAGAAATGGTAACGACAAAATAACAACAGACCCCTCAGAAATCCAAAAAATCCTCAATGAATACTAAAAAAACTTTACTCTCAGAAATATGAAAATTGGAAGGAAGTTGACCAATACTTGGAAGCACACCTCCTACCAAAACTTAGCCAGAACCAAGTGGAAATGTTAAACAGGCCTATATCAAGTTCTGAAAGAGCATCAACTCTACAAAATCTCCCTAAAAAGAAAAGCCCAGGACCAGATGGCTTCACGTCAGAATTCTACCAAACCTTTAAAGAGGAACTAGTACCTATATTACTAAACCTCTTCCAAAATATAGAAAAAGTAGGAATACTACCCAATACATTCTATAAAGCAAATATCACCTTGATCCCTAAACCAGGGAAAGACCCAACAAGAAAAGAAAATTGTAGACTAATATCACTAATGAATATTGATGTAAAAATATTCAACAAGATCCTAGCAAACAGAATCCAGCAACACATCAAACAAATTATACACCATGACCAAGTGGGCTTTATCCCAGGATGTCAAGGCTGGTTCAATATACGTAAATCTATAATGTAATTCAGCACATAAACAAATTAAAAAATAAAGACCATATGATTCTCTCAATTGATGTAGAAAAAGCTTTTGACAATATCCAGCATCCTTTCATGATTAGAACACTTAAAAAAATTGGCATAGAAGGGACATTTTTTAAACTGATAGAGGCCATCTACAGCAAACCCACAGCCAATATCGTATTGAATAGCGTTAAACTGAGGTCATTTCCACTTAGATCAGGAAACAGGCAAGGTTGCCTATTGTCTCCATTGCTCTAGCTCACTTTAATCTGGCTATTTGTTGTAGAACACACCACAGATAACCCTCAAAATGGTAGTGACAGGGGGACCTGCGTCCTGGAGGTCCTGGGGTGGATGGTAGGGCTGCCTGCTCTGGAGTCTTCTGCTTTTTGGACTCAGGTTTGACAGCACCACTGCCCTTCTGGAGGTGGCCACGCTTGGACTTTTCATTGGGGAAAAGAGCCCGTGTTTTCTCATTTTTATGGCAACCAGGATGGAAAACATAACCTCAAATATCTTTGATGTAATCTCCAAGGGAAAAGTTGCTTGGCTTTTTCTTACTATAAGCAGATACTCTGTTTCCTTTTTTTCCTTCAGTGAGTCTGAGCTAATCAAAGGCTTCTAGCAAAGATGTAGCCAAATAGATCTTCTCCAAAATCTAAGAGTTTGGCGAGTGGGATAGGGAGGATGCCTGTTCTGCTTCAGAAAAGTAGAAGAAACAATAAATACTCCTTTAACTCCCCATGTGTCCTCTTCCCCACCCTTTTTCCTTAAGAAAATAAACAAGAAACCTAAAAACCATAGTGAAGAATGCAAGAGGGAAGAAGTGACACAAAATGAGTGAATTGTTTCCTTTTTGCATTCTGCATTGTTCTCTTACTCTGAGCAAGGCACTATGTTATGCACTTGTTGATGGAAGGAAGGAGTAGAGTGGGATTTAAAGATGTACAAATGATGATTTCTGCCCTTAGGAGTTCACAATCTGGTGAAGACCATCTGCAGACAGCATGAGTGCAATAAACTGCTCAGTATTTCTCTTGAAAATGTTAGATTGATAATTTGGTAAACAAATCACTCTTAGAAAGAAGACCCCACATTTTGTTTTTGGTAGTTGCAAAGTTACATTTAATGTTCATATGCAAGGATAATAAACAGAATCAAGGCTTTTGTCACTTGTTTCAAGTTAAACAGACCCACCCTAGGTAAACTTATATCCCCCTGGGAGAGCTACTTCTTCCTTCTGGTACCTGGTTGACCTCCTGCCTTGGGCAGGGCTGTATCTAGTCCGTTTTTCCTTGTGTTACTGCTACAAGGTGGAAGCTCTGCTATGATACTGTGAGTGCTCAGCCAGCAGGCTGGGTGTTCTGTTCCTTCATGCATTTTCAGACATAGCATAGGGTAGGACACAGAGCAGGTACCTAGTAAGTGCTTGTTGAATGAATAAAAGCTGCCCTTCATTCCCCATTCATTTATTCTTTCAGCATATATTTATTGAGTGACTTCTCTGCCTCAGGCACTAGGCATACAGCAATAAGCAGGATCTGTAGAAGAGACAGACATATAGACAAGTGGAATATAATATAGTATGATGCAAAGATGCCCGGTCCAGCAGAGTTAGCCAGGGAAGGCATCCTGGAGACCAGAAGAATTAGTACAAATGGATGATAGCAGGGTCGGAAACAATGTCCCAAAGCTTAGAAAGAGCATATGCAATGGTCCAAAGGGAAGAGGTAACTTAGTTTGGAAAAGTGAAGGCTGACCACAAAATAATAATAATGATAATCATAATACTAAACACAAATGTAGTACTTAACGTGTTAGGTATTATTCTAAGCCATTTACATTTATTACGTTATTTACATATTGTTATTATCTTCATTTAGCAAAAAATGGAGGCGGGAAAAGGTCAGATAATCTCACACAACTAACAAGTGGCATGTGAAGGTAACTGGCTCAGGGTGTTGGTGGTGGTAAAGTATTTAGGCCTGAGGAACCCTAGGATGTTGCTGGATGTTCATGGCTCCTGGTAGTAGCAAGCCACTTGCAGAATGTCTAGTTAAGACAAGTATTTGAGGTGATGGATATCCCAAGTACACTGATTTGATCTTTACAAATTATATGAATGCATTAAATTATCACATGTACCCTGAACCACGTACATCTGTTAAGCATCAATTACTAAAAAGACTGAAAGAGCATCTGGTATATCCTAATTGTTGAGTCTGAGTTTGTCAGGCAGATGATGAGACCTTTCCTTGCTTCAGTGGATGATTTTATTGTGGCTGGTCCTGTGTGAGCAGACTGCAGATAGGCTTCCCCTGACATCTTAGTGAGAATGGGCTTGGGGCAATAAACAATAGTTTAATTGTGGTTGACCAAATTGCATGAGCCCTAAATTGGGAGGAGGAGAAGGAGAAATTGTTTAAAGACTGCTGCCCAGAAACTGGCCAACTTCTGATACTCAGCCACTGAGAGTGGTTGTCAGGGATGAGTGAGGAAGGAGCATAGTTTGATTGACTGCTACCCTAAGGAAGGGGCCTGAAAAGGGGTGATGATTTTGGTCCTGTTTCCTATCCTCCCAGTTTGGAAATGGCACTTCTACCCCTAGTCTTGTGCAGCTCCCCCGTGGCAGGTCATGGTGGCTGGCCCTTGGCCCCTGCCTTTCAAGTTCCCATCCCTCCCCCAAGGCTCACCATGACCACTTCCTCTGAACCCCTATCGCTGCCACAGGCAGATCCAGCACAGAGGGGTGTTCTCAGCAGCCTCCTCACAGCCTGCTGCTGCTCGCTCAGGAAAAGCACACGAGCTGCACATCAGTGTTTGGAAAAATTAATGCTTTCAAGATGAGCTCCACATAGTCTTAGCACGTCTCTCTCTCCCTCTCTCTCTCATCAGCTGAAAGAAAAGAAGCAAGCTTAGACAATTACTCCCCAAGGGAGTCCAGGGACTGGCTTTGTTTATTGAGTGTTTTTAGTTACAACACGTGAAGTTCTGGGATTTTTTTGGCTTTGGAGTTTTTTCTGTTTTTGGTCATGGAGATAGGGAAGATGAGTGAATTCTCAATTAACAGGGCACTTAGAGGTTTCAGAATTGTGAAGGCATGTTCTTACGTGGTTGCTCACAGTTGCTAAGTCTTCAAGATAAAGAACTCAGTAAGACGTGACAGATGGAAGCCAGGCTTAGGGCTTACCTCAGACCAGCACTGCACCCAGATGTGCAGTCTTCCATCTGCAGCTATTTGCAGCCACATCTCCACCTGTGAGGGGCCCCTTCCCCTGCCCCTTTCTCAGACTCTCCGTATCTTCACAGTGTATTCTGATAGCCACACTATATTGTGATAGAGTCACAGCTAACTTTAGTCTAGCTTTACCCTGTGCCACCTCACACCGCCTTCAACTCTCTTCACCCAAAGTATACCACTGTAAGTAAGATGGCAGATTTTAAAGCATGAGTGTTGCAGAGTCAGAGCCCATTGTACAAAGGCAGGGGTGGCCAGCTTGAAAGCCCTCATGTGTGGTTCTTCCCACCTTGTCTTTGGCAGATGTCACTAATTGAGGGACCACTCTTTCCCTATCTACTCTGAATGTGGCCTTAGAGTCTTTAACACAAAAGCTCTGGGCAGTCACTGCCTCTTGGTTAGAATTGGAACTTGAGATGAACCGTAGTTGCCATTGCTAAGGGAAGTCCAATAAGGTGTCCAAATGGCCAGTACATGAAAACTCTGAGAGGAGGTGAGAGTCTTCTTCCGCACTTTTTAGATTCATAGAGGGCCCCCAGACTCTCGGAGCAAGTAGAGGTGGGGAGCATAGTGGGGGATGAATAGCACTTTCTCAGGACAGAGCGACGGCACATCATCTGTCAGCCCCTTGAATAGGTGTCTGGGGAGGGTTCCTCCCTAGGGTCCCCACTATAACTAGGGTCCCTCCCTCACCCAAACTTATAGGGAGAATGTGGCATGCTGTTATTGCTTTACTGTGCATTTTCCCTGATCATTAGTAAAGGCCAACATCTTTTTACTTTTTCTCAGTCATTTGTATTTTTCACTTGTGAATTACTTACTCATAATATTATTATTATTATTACTTTTTGAGACAGTCTCACTATGTTGCCTTTTCTTGGCATCACAGTTCACAGCAACCTCAAACACTTGGGTTTAAGCGATTCTCTTACTTCAGCTGCCCAAGTAGCTGGGAGTACAGGTGCCTGCCACAATGCCTGGCTGTTTTTTTGCTGTAGTTGTCATTGTTGTTTAACACGCCCAGGCTAGGTTTGAACCTGCCTGCCCTGTAGTATGTGGCCAGCACCCTAACCACTAAGATACAGGCACTGAGCTCATAATCTTAGTTTTAATACCAGGTCATTAACTGTTTTTCTTTTTCCTTTCTTTTTTTTTTTTTTCTTGAGACAGAGTCTCAAGCTATCACCCTGGGTAGAGTGCTGTGGTGTCACAGCTCACAGCAACCTCAAACTCTTGGGCTTAAGCAATTCTCTTGCCCCAGCCTCCCAAGTAGCTGGGCCTACAGGCGCCTGCCACAATGCCTAGCTATTTTTGTTGTTGTAGTTGTCATTGTTGTTTGGCAGGCCGGGCTGGCTTTGAACATGCCAGCTCCAATGTATGTGGCTGGCGCCCTACCTGCTGAATTACAGGCGCCAAGCCCATTAACTGTTTCTTAATGGTTTTTGGGAGCTCTTTGTAAATTAGAAATATTAACCCTTTGTATGTTATATTGTTGCAAAGCTAAATTATCTTTTAATATTGTTTATGATTTTGCAATTTTATTTATTCTTTTATTCTGTGAGGACTTAAAATATATTAAAATATAGTGCACTCACACCCATGCCTATCTACCAAACCACTTTCCTCGTAGGTAACCAACCATCAATATTAGTTTCTTGTGAATCTTTCTCATGTTTCTTTTTGCAAATACGTGTCTAAGCAAATCTGAATCCACATTTACCTTACCCCTTTCTTATCAAAAGCAGGCGAATACTAACTATATTATTCTTTGCCTTGCATTTTTAACCCAACAATATGTCTTAAAGATTTTTTCATGTTAATTCCCAGAAAACATCTTCATTCTTAACAGTTGCATAGAACTCCAAGGGACATACCTTATTTTAGTGGGCTTCAGACTTTTTTGCTTCTGCATGCCCTAAAAGAATATTGCAAATGGTGTACTCCTTCACTCATTTAAATTGACATTTAACATTTTTTTTTACTATGAACTTACTTAGTTGCAAATAATATATTTCCCAGCATGTTGCATATCGTATAGAGGCTTTAAATATATTTTCTTCAAGATCTTGGAGCTGCAGATTTATCTGAATTGGAAAAGGCATATCTCATTGTGACAGCATGCAGCCAAATGAGACATATTTACTTCCTGTCAGAAAAGTCTGTCTTTTTGAAATATAAGCAAGCATGTTAATCAGACACCCTCTGTGACAACCCTGTCTTTAGAATTCTAATTCCAACATAGGTAGATAAATAGATGTGGTACTGAGACTAGCCTTGATTTTTGCCTTCTAGATCAAATGAAGCACAGTCCTTTTCAATGCTTCCTTAGTGATCGCATCTAATCTTGTGGCTTTATTCTTGCTCTGCATGTGCCAGTGACTCCTTGTTTCATTATCTATTATACTAACACAAACCTCCTCAAATCTTAGTGGCTTAGAACACTAAGATTTATCATTTTATCAATTTATCATTTCTCATGATTCTGAGGGTCGACCAGGTATTTATTTCTTCTGCATCATGTGGTGTCTGCGTGATGTGCTAGGAGGGCTGGAAACTCCAGAGTGGCCTTACTCTTGTCCGCAGTTAGTGCTGGGTAGGGGACAGCAGGGGTCTTGACATCCTTGATTTTCCATGTGGCCGTTCCCGAGAATGGTTGTATTTATTCTTGATTCTGTTACTTTAAAATATCCTTTAAATATTTAGGAAATAGAGTCTAAGGGCCAAAATTAAAAATGGGTAAGAAGATGTACAGTGAAAAGTAGTTCTTCCACTACTGTTGTCCAGCCTTCCTATTCTCTGTAGATGATTTGTAAATTCTCCCCTAAATTAAAAACAAATTGGGAAAACCATTCTACCTTAAAAATTTTTCTTCCTTATGTTTTATAGTTTTTTTTTTTTCCCCATGGATATCTTTAACTAGGCTTTTCTGAGTGCATGAGGTGAGGCCAGGATTGACAGACTTAGAGGGATGGCACATCATTGCTGTTCACTACATGGCTACTCTGTCAGGAACTTCATAGTTTCTCATTTTCCTAGTGCTCAGGGGCGTCCACATGTATCACAAGGAGTTTTCACAATTGAATCTATTGTGGAATCTTCCATCCCATGTTAGAGCACAAGGAAGAGGCAGATGAGTTGGGGCTGTTGGCCATTTTTATTTCCCTGGGTAGGGGAGATTGTCTGAGGAATTAGAGGAAAAGTAAAATCAAAGAAACTTCCCCCTCCTGAAGGGCAGATAGAGAAAAATGGGAGACTTGAGGTGGTGACTTGTCCCTAACTGAGGACTTCATAAGGGCTACTTGCCTGTCTTCAGTGGCAGTGCTGATACTGGTTTACCTGTCCACTTAGGTCTCACAAATTGAGAATTTCAACCTGACCCGAGCTTTTTCAATGTGGGGGAATGCACTAACCTTTATTAAGCACACACTATGTATTAGGTATAGTGCTTTGTATTTTATATATGTTATTTTGTTTTTTTTCTCATAAAAGTTATTCAAGTTTTACAGGATAAGTTTTATCTTCACCCAAATGATAAAGAAACTAAGATTCAGAGAAGTTAAATAATTTGCCTTAGGTTATTCAGTCAGCTAAAAAAAAAAAAAATTAGAATTGAATAAGGTTGGTCTGACTCCAAAGCCTTTCCCAATAAGCCTTCCCTTTTGGGAAAGGCTTTCCCAAAAGCCTTTCCAGCCCTTTCCCAATATTCTGAAGGTTTGCAAGTTAACAGTGTAAACAATAAAGAGACTTATAGAATTTATGGGAATCAATTATTTTTAAAAACTATAAGCAGAATTCATTTCATTGCAGACTAATCTTTGCAACTGATTTTTTTCTTTTTTAAAATCAGAGCCAAGGGAGAAAGAATTCAAATGGGCTTGTGTGCAGGTAATTTTTTGTCATTCAGCTTGCAGTGTGTATCTGTGTGGAGAATTAGGGCATTTAGGTGAGTCAGATATGCTGATTTAATAGTAGGTTGCCCTATGGGACACACATATTATAAATTTTCCAAAAAAGAAAAAAATAATAACTCAAGAGCATATGGGAAAAAATGTTTAGCTCTAGATATATGCTAACCAAAATTTAGCATTTCTGGTTTGATGCCTGTACAACAGTGGTTACAGTGCCAGCTTGGGTTCTAACCCAGCCCAGGCCTGCTAAACAACAATGACAACTGCAACAAAAAAAACATAGCTGGGCATTGTGGCGGGCGCCTGGAGTCCCAACTACTCAGGAGGCTAAGGCAAGAGAATCACTTAAGCCCAAGAATTTGAGGTTGCTGTGAGCTGTGACGCCACAGCACTCTACTGAGGGGGACATAGTGAGATTCTGTCTCAAAAAATAAAAAAAAAATTTAGCATTTGTTTCATGATACAGTGGGCTTTTTTTGATCCTATTGAATTTCATGTTTATAACATGATATTATCAACCCCAGTCCTCATAGTATGGTGTCTGATTTTATTGACATGTGTGGAGGGGGCTATTTGGAAATGTTCTTGACAGGGATGGAGATGGCCATGGGTAGAGAGAGGGGGAGAGAGTCTTTCCAGAAGGGCTCCACCTGGATGGGGTTGAGGTCTGAAAGTTCAGCTGTGGTAATAGGCAAAGTTCATTTTCCTGATTCTCTGGTGGTGAGCCCAGGGGTTGAGAGATGAGAGGAACATTTAATAGAAACTACACCTCCTGGGGAGGGTCTGTAGGCCATCAAGTAACTCTGACTTCACTGGTGGGTGAAGAAACTGCTCCTAATGGAAATGAGATGGAGGAGCTAGGTCACTGGCTGTGAGGCAGTGTAGGAGCTCGTAGGGAAGGCTGTTGGGCCAGGTTCTGAGGTGGTCTTAACTAGGTTTTTCTTTTTCTTCAAGAACTCCTTTGTAATTTAGGTGCTTTGGCAACATCTATAATTTAGGTGTGTCGGCCAACCAAGTGGTCATGTTGAGTAGGAAATGGGAGGTCAGGGAGAGAAGAAGCACCAGCTCCTGTGAATTGCCTTTGTCAGGGGCCTGACAGGGAGATGTTCTAGAAAACTTAGGTGAGCCATGGACTGCTCCTCCACCCCAGATATCTGTCCCTACTACTGCTTACCAAAGTCTTGGGTTTCCACTTGGCCTTCCTTTGACCTAGGCTTTATCTTTTGCCAAAATGTGAATATTTCCCAAGAGCCTAAATATTAAGCTCTCATCATAAATACGTTAGAAAGGATGAGGTTAACATAATACTTTTCATGGGATTTAGTCTACAGGGAATGTGGCCGCAGATGGGGCTGGCAGGGGGAGTATCTCTTGGATGAGAGGTAGCAAGCTGTATTGGAGATTCAGTGCAACATGGGGTTCTGTTGACTGATGGCAGGGGAGAACTAGAAGTCCTCAGGGAAGGGGTAAAGGAGAGATAAAGTTTCTCTGATAAAGTTTATCAGTGTGGGTTAGAGCCCAGTGCAGTGAAAGATTGTGTGAAGCTTTCCATGAGCTGGGCCT
Source organism: Perodicticus potto (assembly GCA_963574655.1). NCBI lineage: Eukaryota > Metazoa > Chordata > Mammalia > Primates > Lorisidae > Perodicticus > Perodicticus potto. The sequence continues at coordinate 18,155 of CAUYRH010003782.1, forward strand.
CCCTCAGCTGGGGGAGAGTTAAAGGTCTCAGCAGAGGTCAGAGGTGAACAAGGATGAAAGCTACACAAAAGCCGGGACAAGACAGGCTAATTAACGTCCACCTTTCCCTCCTGCTGCCTGGCCTGATATTTGAGGTGACATTTAAAGCCGTTGTACAGATGTGGGGTGCAACTGTGGCAGAAAGAACCATTTTTGGAGCGAGTGGAGAAATGAGGCTGATTTGTGAGCCTCCTGGGGGGCAGCTTCTCAGTCCCTTCATATGAGACCCCCTACAGGGCCTTGAGAGGAGGAGGACTCCACACTACCTTCCAGGTGAGCCTAGTCTAAGGGGACACCGAGTCCTCCGCCCTGCTGGACTTAGAGAGTATATGGGGAGATGGGGTACACTCTAGAATTCAAGATAGTCCGTGCTGAGGGTAGGAAAGGAGAGCAGACTCAGAAGCATATCTCTGTCTCTGAATCATCTGGGAGCTTGTTAAAAATGCAGGCCTCTGGGAGCGAGGCCTAGTTATCTGGATGGATAACCAACCCTCTAAGGTGATTCGCTGCCCATTAAACTTTGAGAACCTCTGAGATAGAGAATGTGTGAGGTTAGCTGGAAAAGGCCTCTTGGGAGAGGCGGACTTGAATTTCAGTGTCTAAGTGATATTTGTTTTAGATGCTATCCTCAGGTGTAGACCTGAGGAGCCTGTTTTCCTGGGGACACCAGGTTATATAGAAGACACTGGCACGTGTCTATCCCATCCCCTGAATGGCATCCCTGAGACTGTGTTGCCATGGGCTTCCTTTCACTACTTGGGCACTAATCACCAAGGGGGCAGAAGCAGAGGGGCAGGTGGCTGAGGATCATGTCTTCTGGAGTGTTTGATTCATGTTGCAATGAAGTGCAGCTTCTACACTGTGGAAGTTCCAACCACAGTTCCAACCAAGAACTGTGCCACCTCTTGTGTAGCCTTCACTTGTCAGATAGATCTGTGTGTGCGGGGAGCCAGCCAGTGCTGAAGAGTGAACAGTGGTCATTGTCCTGGGAGATGAGTGGGAAAGATTTAGGACATGACTGTGTCTCTCCTCCCTCGGTGCTGCTTGCCTTCTGCTCCATACACTGTGCCGCTTCATCTGATCAGGAACACAGTGTTTTCATGTTGGGGCGGGTAGAGAGAGAAAGAACCGTGCCAAGGAAAGAAGAAGGAACATCGAAGAGAAAGGAACACATCTATGTTATGACATCGAGTAACTGCTGATCATCCAAACGGCTCTCAGCCCTCAGGAGTGGATGGGCTGCTGCTCGCCTAGAGATACTGCCTGTCCCCAGGGAACATGTCTCTGTGGCCAGCTGGGTGGGCTGGAGGAATTATGCCAAAGAGAATGACTGTTCTTGCTTTGACCATGATGAAAAAGGAGCCACTGTGGAAGCATTGTTTAAGACAAAACAAAAACAACAACAAAAACCTACTAATAAGGCTCTGTCGTGGCCAATATCCTGTCCTTTCTAATTGCACTGCAGCTAAATGGCAATGCTGACAGTCTCCTGGAACATTTTATTCAACTTCTGGAGGGGCTGCATTTAAAGTAAGGCTTAGGAAGCTCTGTGGGAGTCAGAGAAATGAGCGGTGGTAGGCTGGGGAGCTCCCAGGAGCCCAGCTTGATAGATTGGAGCCACTCTTGAGTTAAACTCCAGCTTGAATGGGTTCACTCTGGGCCTGACCCAAGGGGTAATGCGTATGTTCTTAGGTTCACCGTTTGCGGGGGAAGTGCTTGCACCCATATTGTTCTTTAGTCTTTATTCCCTTTCCTTCTAAAAATGAGGCTATGTGGAATGTTTTGCCTTTGATTACTAGAGGGTAGGGAACAGGGCCAGCTTCTTCAGGCTTTGAAGAATGGGACATGGGCTAGCAGCATTAGCATCATTAGAGCACTCTGGTTTACACAGTGTTCATGCGGTCACCAGGATGTCCTCCCTTATAGTCAAATGCTCTTCTCACAGCCGCTCTCTGTATAGGTCTCCTGTCATGCTGGGAGCCTCCCATTTCAGATGTCTTCCTGTTTTGCATTTTGGCATTCTTGTTTGGAGATGCAGTCTTTCTGCAGCCGTAAGCTGGAGGCCAAAGAAAACGATGAAAGGCCGTACTTAGAGTCTACTCAGCCTTTGTCCATGGCATGTCAGCACTTCCTGCAGTGGCTCCCTCAGGACTGCTGCTTGGAAACAGACCTGTTATTCCAGGTTCTTCCCTACTGTGAGGGCTTCCATTTCTTCATGAAAGATGTCACCCCAGGGAATAATCTGGAGCCCCAGAAACTCTCTTAGGGAGGAGATAGCTCGATGGGCACCTACTAGTCATTTGACCTTAAGTAAGTGATTGGAACATTGGTTTTCTCTTCTGCAGACTGCAGAAAGTGATTCCCACTCTAAAGACCTTGTAGGGCTGCTAAGGGGCACAAAGGAGATGATGGATATAAAAGTACTTTGTGACCTAAAAAATTCTGGCCACACGTGAGTAATGGATTCTTGTTATTCACAAAAGGGGAGACTTCAGGTCACTTCTTCTCACTGGAGAGAGGAGGAGGGGTTTGCATTCTTGTGGTAGCTCCACACTGGAGTTTTGTCCATTTAAGGTAATAAGAAAATAACACTAACAGAGCCTGAGAGGTAGCTTCTTGGGTGGTGTCTGCTCAGGCCCAGGGCTGCCCTTTAAGAAGGACCCATAAGGCGGTAGTGGTGCTGGGGCAGGGGCAGATGGGTGGAGATTGTGGCTCTGCTCATTTTTTGCCTCTCCCTTCTTTCTCCCCCTCTTCTAAGGAGGAATGTTCCCGGTAACTGCCTGACAGAGACCAGGAGGCCTCGGAGGATAGTGTTTCTGTTAGGACAATGAGAAGGCATTGCTGGCGTGGCCTAGGCTGAAAAAGCAGTGTGATGAATGTATAGGTGGCTGCTGGGTTGTTTTTAGGCTTGGAGAATGAAGTTGCCTGACCTGGGGTCCCTCCAGGTTTCTTTCTGGAGCAGGGCTCCCAGTTACCCAAGGCACAGCCCACTGTGTGGGTGGTCCAGCCCATTGAAAGAGGGATGAGTGAGGCAAGGACAGGGTACCTTGTCATCCTTCTACAGGTCCCACAGTCGACTCTTTTTCCTGTGACAAAAACAAATTCTGTGGGGCTCCTAGACTCCCTTGCCTATTCATTAGTTCAGTTAGTAATCACTTCAGTACTTGTGAAGTTTAAGGGATTATATTAGGTACTTTGGGGGACACAAAGATGATTAAAAAGCAGATCCTGTCTTCATGGAGTTTAAAGTCAAGTAAAGGAGAAGAGTCACATACAAAGGAGAAGGGGAGGCTCGGCGCCTGTGGCTCAGTGGGCTAAGGCGCCAGTCACGTACACCTGAGCTGTCGGGTTCAAATCCAGCCCGGACCCGCCAAACAACAATGATGGTTACAACCAAAAAATGGCCGGGCGTTGTGGCGGGCGCCTGTAGTCCCAGCTACTTGGGAGGCGGAGGCAAGAGACTCACTTGAGCCCAGGAATTGGAGATTGCTGTGAGCTGTGATGCTACAGCACTCTATCCAGGGTGACAGC
>CAUYRH010003783.1:0-19618 GCA_963574655.1 Perodicticus potto
TGAAAACCTACTAAATGCAGAACACAAATGTTTTCACACAGTAAACGAGAAAATCCCAAGAAGCTTATTTCGAACAGTTGGATGAAAGTATTTCAGATTGTATATGAAGCCCGCACTCTGTACCCCATGATTGCACTAATGTACACAGCTATGATTCAATAAAAATAAATAAATAAATAAACAAAATTTAAAAAAATAAAACATAACTTAAAACACACACCCACACACACACACACACACACAAAAAGTTATTTTACAGAGTATGGCTTTTTTTCCATCAGGAAGAATGGTGCCCAGACAGGAATCTCAGCAAAGACTCAGGGTTCCTGAAGTAGTAGCCACAACTCAGCATGGTACCAGCATGGCCCATTTTGGGTACCTGACTCCAAAATCTCCTCTGGTAGAAATAGTAAGTCCTCCTGAGCTCTGGGCCTCTTGTCTTTGGTTGATGGTTCATAGTTTATTCTGAGCTGATTATTTTCCTAGGAATTTGTTGTTTGGAATCGTAATTTTGATTTGAAGGTACATTTTACTTTATTTTATTTTATTTTTATTAAGTCATTTGTACATAGATCATGAACACATTTATGCTATTATGGGATTCAATGTGTTGATTATTTATACAAATTGGAGTGCTTACATCCTACTAATTAACATAGACTTCACCTCATTTACCCAATTACACTGTTAAGACATTTATGTTCTACACCTGATAGATCCAACTTGTACTTGCAATATGCTCCATAGGTGTGGTTCCCCAATTAACCCTACCTCTATCAACCCACCACACTCGCTGTCCCTCCTCCTCCCCTTTTCTCCTTCATCCTAGGCTATAGTTGTGATTCATCTTCCATATGCAAGTGTGAGTGATTACAAATTGGTTTCATAGTTATACTGAGTACATTGGATTTTTTTTTTCCATTCCTGAGATACCTTACTAAGAAGAATATTTTCCAGCTCCATCCGTGTGAACATAAAAGAGGTAAAGTCTCCAATTTTTTTAATGCTGCATAGTATTCCATGGTATACATATACCATACTTTATTAATCCATTCATGGGTAGATGGACACTTGAGCTTCTTCCATGACTTGGCAATTATGAATTGAGCTGCAATGAACAATCTGGCGCAAATATCTTTGTTGCCAAATGATTTTTGGTCTTTTGGATGTACACCTAGAAGAGGAATTGCAGGATCAAATGGCAGGTCAACATTCAGATCCCTGAATGTTCTCCAAACTTCTTTCCAAAAGGAACATACTAGCTTGCATTACCACCAGCAGTGCAGTAGTGTTCCCTTTTCTCCACATCCATGCCAACATCCATAGTTTTGGGATTCTGTGGTGTGGACTACTCTTACTGGAGTTAGATGGTATCTCAGAGTGGTTTTGGGTTGCATTTCTTTGATGATTAAAGATGATGAGCATTTTTCACGTATCTATAGACTAAGCACCTGTCTTCTTCAGAGAAGCATCTGTTCATGTCTCTTGCCCACAATGAAATGGGATCACTTGTTTTTTCCTTAGTAATAATTTTGGGTTCTATGTGGATTCTGGTTACTAGACCTGTGTGGGAAATATAACTTGCAAAAATCCTCTCCCATTCTGAGGGATGTCTATTTTCTTTACTTAGTGTTTTCTTGGCAGTGCAGAAGCTTTTTAATTTGGTCAGATCCCAGTAATGTATTTTGATGTTGCTTCAATTGTCCAGGGGCGGGGAGTCATCCTCATAAAGTATTCTCCCAGGTCAATTTTTTCAAGTGTTTCCCCTGCAGTCTCTCCAAGAATCTCTATCGTTTCATGTCTTAAGTTTAAATATTTTATCCAGTGAGAATCAATTTTTGTTAGATTACAAAGATATGGGTCCAGTTTCAGTCTTCTACAGGTCTCCAGCCAATTCACCCAGCACCATTTGTTAAATAGGGAATTTTTCCTCCAATTTATATTTTTGATAGGTTTCTTAAAGATCAAATGATTATAAGTGTCTGGGTTCACTTTTTGGTCTTCAATTCTGTTCCATACATCTGCCTCTCTATTTCTGTGCCAATATCATGCTGTTTTGATCGCTATCGATTTATAGTATAGTGTAAAGTCTGGAAGCGTGATTCCTCCCAGTTTGTTTTTATTTCTGAGTAATTCTTGGCTATTCGAGTTTTTTTCTGTTTCCATATAAAAGTAAGTACTAATTTTTCCAGGTCTTTAAAGTATGACAGAGGTGCTTTAATAGAGATTGCATTAAATCTGTAGATTGCTTTAGTTAGTATAGACATTTTAACAATGTTGATTCTTCCCAGCCATGAGCATAGTATATTTTTCCATTAGTTAACATCTTCAGCTATTTTTTTTCTCAGATTTTCATAGTTCTCTTTATAGAGATCTTTCACATCCTTTGTTAGTTATGCTCCCAGATATTTCATCTTCTTTGGCACTATTGTAAAGGGAATAGCGTTCTTGATTTTTTTCCCCCTGACTATTGTTGGTGTATATAAAGGCTACAGATTTGTTTGAGTGTCAATTTTGTATCCTAAGACATTGCTGTATTCCTTGATCACTTCTAGGAGTTTTGTATTTTAGTCCATGGGATTTTCCAGATATACAATCATATCACCTGTGAAGGGTGACAGTTTGATCTCTTCTAGTCCTATTTGGATCCCCTAGATTGACATCTCTTGCCTGATTGCAATGGCTAAGACTTCCATCACAATGTTTAAAAGCAGTGGAGAAAATGGGCATCTTTGCCTGGTTCCTGATCTGAGTGGAAATGATTTCAGTTTTATTCCATTCAATACGATATTACCTGTGGGTTTGCTGTAGACGGCCTCCATCAGTTTAAGAAATGCTCCTTCAACACCTATTTTCTTAAGCATCCTGATCAGAAAAGGATGCCGGATATTTTCTAAAGCTTTTTCTGCATCAATTGAGAGAATCATATGGTCTTTGGTTTTTAATTTCTTTATGTGATATATTATATGTATGGATTTACATATATTGAACCATCCTTGGGACCCTTGGATGAAACCCACCTGGTCGTGATGTATAATTTGTTTGGTGTGCTGTTGGATTCCGTTTGCTAAGATCTTATTGAATATTTTTGCATCAATATTCATTAGAGATATTGTATAATTTTCATTTCTTTTTGAGTCTTTTCCTGATTTGGGAATCAGGGTGATAATTGCTTCATAGAATGTGTTGGAAAGTATTCCTTCTTTTTCGATGTTTTGGAAAAGGTTAAGTAATGTGAGTACTAGTTCCTATTTAAAGGTTTGGTAGAATTCTCATCTGGTCCCAGGTTTTTCTTTTTGGGGAAATTTCTGATAGTTGATGCTATTTCAGAACTTGTTATAAGCTTTTTCAACATTTTCACTTCTTTATGACGTCTATGAAGGTGGTGTGTTTCCAAGTATTCATCTATTTCCTTCAGATTTACATGCTTCTGGGAATAAGTTTTATGTAATATTCATTAAGGATTTGCTTGAATTTCTTAGGAGTCTGTTGTTATTTGGCCTTTATCATTTCTGATTGATGAAATTAGGGATATTGCTCTTCTGCTTCTGGTTAGATTAGCCAAAGGTTTATCTATTTTATGACCTTTTCAAAAAAAATCTTTTTTTGATTGATCTGTTTTATTATTCTTTTTTTATTTAATTTCATTTAGTTCTGCTCTAATTTTAGTTATTTCTTTTCTTCTGCTGGCTCTAGGGCTGGAATGTTTTTCCTTTTCCAGTCACTTGAGATGTCCCATTAAGTTGTTAACTTCCTCTCTTTCTGTTCTTTTGAGGAAGGTTTGCAGTGCTATAAATTTCCCTCTTAGGACTGCCTTTGTGGTATCCCAGAAGTTCTAATACTTTGTGTCTTCATTATCATTTTGTTCCAAAAATTTGGTAATTTCCTTCTTAATCTTATCTATGTCCTAGCTATCATTCAACACAAGGTCATTTAATTTCCGTGTTTTTGTAAGAGAATGCAGAATTCTGTTTTTACTGAGTTCAACTGTTATTCCATAATGGTCCAAGAAAATACAGGAATGATTTCTATTCTTTTAAATTTGCTTAAGTTAGACTTGTGACCTATAATGTGATCAATATTGGAGCATGATCCATAGGCTGATGAGAATAATGTGTATTCAGTTTTGCTAGGATGAAATTTTCTGTAGATGTCTGTTAAATGCTATTGTTGAATGGTTAAGTTTAAGTCTAAAATTTCTTTGCTCAGCTTCTTATTAGAGGATCTATCCAACACTGCCAAAGGGTTGTTAAAATTGCCAACTATTCTGGTGCTGGAAGAAATCAAATTGCTCGTGTCTGTGATAGTCTCTCTTATACATTGAGGCAGATTATGGTTGGCTGCATAAATGTTAATAATTGAAATCTCATCATGCTGAGTGTTGCCCTTAACAAACATGAAGTGACCATCCTTATCTTTCCTTACATTTGTTGCTTTAAAGCCTATTGTATCTGCAAATAAAACTACAACACCTGCTTTTTTCTAATTTCTTTTTGCCTGAATTTTAGATGACCATCTCTTCATCCTGAGTCTACGTTTATCTTTTAAGGCAAGGTGAGATACTTTAATGCAGCAGATGTCTGGCCTGAGTTTTTGTATCCAGTCAGCCAAAATGTGTCTCTTTATAGGACAATTTAAGCCATTTACATTAATTGAGAGTATTGATAAATCTGGTAGTATTTTGGGTATTGAGTTTTTTGAAAGTCCAGTGGACATTTTTAATCCTTTCACCACTGTGGAAGTTGAAATTTGATCAAAAGTTTCTGAGTGAGATTACTTTGGTGGTGGAGGATTGTGCTGTTCGTGATGGAGGACAGGTCTGACAATATACTGAGAGCTGTTTTAGTTATGGAAAATTTCTTCAACATGTGCATGTCATTAAAGTATTCAATTTCTCCATCATAAATGAAACTCAGTTTAGCTGGATACAGGATCCTGGGTTGAAAGTGATTTTGTTTAAGGAGAATAAAGGTCAATGACCACTCTCTTCTAGCTTGAAAGGTTTCAGCAGAGAGATCTGCAGTCATTCTAATGTTCTTCCCCATGTAAGTTATGGTTTTCTTACATTGGGCTGCTTTCAGAATTTTCTTCTTCATATTAACTTTGGATGAAACTAATTCTAATGTGTCTATAAGACTTTTTACTTTTCTTGAGTCATGCTGGTGTTCTGAAACTGCTACATGAATTTCAGCATCTCTTGGCATGTCTGGGAAATTCTCTTTGATTATTTCGTGTAGTATAGCCTCTGTATCCTTTGAAGCAACCTCGTCACCTTCAGGAATTCCTATAAGGTGGATATTACATCCCTCTTAATTATCCCAGAGCTCTCTGAGTGAATGATCTGTTTTTGCTCTCCATTTCTCTTCCTCTTTGAGCACTTCGGAGCGTTCAAAAGCTTTGTCTTTGATGTCAGAGATCATTTTTTTCTATCTGCTCCATTCGGTTACTAAGAGATTCTACTGTCTTTGTCAGATCTTTGAGGGCTGCGAGTTCTTACTTCAATGGGAATTTGTTTAATTCTTGAGACATCTTTTGAATTACTCCTCGGAATTCTAATCCCATCATGACCTCCATCCTGTTCATCTTATTTGCTATTCAAATTCTGAACTTGATTTCTGACATCTCAGCCATTTGCTAATGGATGATATCTTGTGCTTTGTCTGCCATATCATTCCCTGGGGGAGTTGATATACTCTGATTTTTCATGTTGCCAGAGTTCTTCCACTGATTCTGCCTCATGATTGTTTTCATTGGTTGGCTAGAAGGGCAGGTAAGGTGATATTGGATTGGGAGCTCCTGGAGTTGTGGTTAACCAGCCCTTTGTCAAGGATCTTCAACTGGTGACTGCAGCTTTTCCCCCTACAACTTTGCAAAGGACCTGTATAGTATTACAGTCTGAGGCTGAGGAAACCTGCTTGATGTAGTGGGGTTAGGTGACTCTGTGTTATATTCAGCTGGTTCTTATCCAATCCTAGTGGTTCACTGACTCTGGTTTGAAGTCTTAGCTGTGGAGAAATACAAGCAACTAAGACACCCCATGCCCCCATGGATAACAACTTGAAGAGGAAAATCAACCCATCCTGTTACCACACAACCAGGGTGCCTCCCAAGAGGGTCCTTGGGTGATTGGTCCAGGTTAGGAGTTCCAAAACAATTGACCCAGTCAGTACAAACTCTGAAGTGGGAGATTTCGAAAGGTCTCTAGCAATTAGATTGTGGAGGTCTACTGTCTGCTCAAATTTGGCTCATGCTGGTGCTCTGTGGAGTCAGAAAGGCCCACCCAGTAGCAGAGTTGGACCAGAGGGTTGTATCTCTTTCTCTACTTTGCTCCTCCGTCACACCCAGTCACTGATAATCCCACAGAGCTGAGGTCCTGCTCCCTCCAATAAGCAGATTTGCCAGGGCATTGCACCTGTCAGAGTCAAAGGAAGATCAATGCCCCCTCGGCCAAGCCACTACCCTCTGCCATCAGCCGGCTGGGGGAGCTGAGGCCTGCCTGCTTTGGGTACTCAATAGGCACTGGGGAGTGTTCCACACTGAACTCAGTCTAATCCTGAGAATAACAAGTCAGCAAATGCTTTTATCCCTCAGCCGCCATGCCTTTGCCACAGGTGCTCTGCAGCACTAGTATCCGTATAGAACAAGGTCTGGTTTCCTCTGCCTATCTTCAGAATTGGGGAGGTGTCTTTCCATGATTAGACCCTGGCAGGGTTGCTCTATTATTGCTGAATCTTTGTGGGAAGTGACCCTGCCCAGCTCCCAGGCAACTGCCACAGCCAGGGATTGGCTGTAGGAGCAGCTCCAGGAGCATGGGGAACACTGATCCAGCAGCAGGGAGGGGGACTCTGCACATGGTTCTGGCAGTACAGGGTGCCTGGTGATTTCCTCAAGGAGACTGCTTGGCCCACATATCTGACAGGGTGTGGCATGACACAGAGGCTCCAGCAGGGCTGGGCACTGGCCACGCATAGTGGCTCTAGCAAGGCAGAGTGGTGCACGTGGCTCTAGCATGGCAGAGCATACGGTTCTGGCTGGGCGGGGCACGGGGGCACTTGTTCTGGCATGGTGGGTGTGGGCAGTGCTCATGAGCCTCCTCCTGCAGTCTCTGCAGGGGTTAGGCTTCTGGATCATTGGACAAGGGGGAGAAAGGTGGACTGGAAGTTCAGAATGGCAGGGAAAACATTAGTTCAATTTTCCTGCCTGGCAAGAGTGCTGAGGATTGCAACAGGGTCCCTCTAGGAAAGTAGTCTCCACTTCCTACAGCTCTCACCTGTGTGATAAGACAAGAGGTCTTCAGTTCATCACTCACCTGTTGAAAATCTACTGGAGCAAAGAAAGAGAAAAAAAAAAAACTTTCTTGGGAGAGGGGACTGACACTTTTCCTTTGGGATGAATTTTGTACCTGAAGTTTTTTTCTTGGAGTTGCAGCTTGCCTCAACAAAGATGACCTGGAGTTATCACTCCTCTCTTGGCACTGCTCCCAGTCTTCAGCTTAATTTGGTACTTTCTGGACATTATCCTTTCCTCTGGATAGGAGCTTCTGTCTAAGGCTGGCTCCAGTTGGCCATCTTGCTCCTCCCTCCATGAAGGTACATTTTAAAGGATATTCTCCATTGCCTCTTCCCCACATTTATGTAAATTGGCTTTAGAATGGAAAAAAAATCCTACAAATAAGGAAAGACAGTGAGAAAACCCACCTTCAGTCACCCCATTCTGTTTTTGGAGCCTCCACTAACTTCTATTCAACTTATGTTAAATGAAAACATTCAAGGGCATACCAGATTTTCTAGGACTCTAGCTGGGTATGGATAATTCTTGTGCACAATTTTTTAAGTTTTTTTATTAAAAGGCAAATTATTACATCAAGAAAAATTTAGAGGCTGACCTGCCAACTATATAGTTAAAATCTTTCTCTCTCTCTACTTTTGTGCTAGATTTCTTTTCTGATGCTTAAGATAAAACTCTTTACTTATAATATCTGAACTTGAAAGGTTACCTGGAGATCTTGCAGCTAAAATGTAAACATTAAAAATAAAAAAGAACTCATTTTAAACCTGAAGAAATAAAAAGGCAAAGGAGGTTGGTTTTCTTGTTGTTTGTTTGTTTTGTTTTAAATTAAACTGCCATGGAAACTGCTTTACCCAAAACTTTGATCTACAGGCATAAATTAGGTTACCTATTAGGCCAACTAAAGTTTTGCCTTATAAAGAAGTTCTAATTTTATCATTAGAAATTTGAATTGAATTCTCTTTGACAAACTGTTGAGTTACGTTATATCTCATGATGAGACTTCTAAGGTAGGATCTATTGGAACTTTATGTGCATGTGTATATGAGTGTATATGGTTAGATATGTTTTGTGTATGCATATGTATTATATGTTTCTGCCAATACTTTTCTGGATAGGCTTATAAATAAGGGAGTGCTCATAAATTAATTAAACAAACCCATATGCTATTTCAGTCCACATGAATTTAGTTATCTTTGGTAAATATACTGGGTTTTTTAAAGGATATTTTTAATAAAATAACAGTAAAAATGTTCTAAAATTATCAGTATATAATCTTCACAGATTTTCCTGGACATTTTTATATTTGTAAGGTATTGGGGTTTGACACAACGGTTATAACACTATAAACTTAGCTAATACCAAAATGATCTGTGTTTGCATGATTTTTTAAATAGTAAGGTAAATTTAATATTTTTGGTCAAATGATGATAGCTGAATTTTCTGAGTTACCAGCAGAAATACCTATGTGTTTAACTTTAAGGTTCTTAGTTGGTAAGAATGTATACATGCATAAACAAAAAGTGTCAGCAAGTTGTAAAAAATGAAATATCAATTAAGTAGAACACAAAACCCCAAATATAGTCTAGCAGGGTAGGAGGGGTGAGGTGGGAGAGGTGAGGGGAAGGGAGACGGTGGTTGGTGGGAGGAGGGAGGGCATTTGGTGCAATCTCACCTTCTGTGCATAATGCAAGAGTATATTTCAAAATAACTAAGAGTAAATTTTAAATGTCTTACAACAAAAAATAAGCAAGTGAGATGATGGCATACTATTTTAATCAGTTTAATTTAAGCATTCCACATTGTATATCAAATAATCACATTGTACCCCATAAATGTATATAACTATGAATTTAATTCACCTAACCCCAACAAGATTAGCCCACATCACAAAGTCCTAAAGCTGCAGATGCTGGTGTGGATTAGGAGAGAGTGGAACACTTTTATAGTGTTGGTGGAACTGCAAACTAATACAGCCTCTCTGGAAAGAAGTATGCAGAATCCTCAAAGATCTCAAATTAGATATCCCATTTGACCCTGCGATCCCACTACTAGACATCTATCCAGAAGAAACAAAAATCATTTTACATAAGGACATTTGCACTAGATTGTTTATAGAAGCTCAATTTACAATCGTCAAAACATGCAAACAACCTAAATGCCCACCAACTCAGGAATGAATTAACAAATGGTGGTACATGCACAATGTGGAATACTATTCAGCTATAAAAAATGGTGAATTAACATCTTTTGTAATATCCTGGATGGAGTTGAAACACATTCTTCTTAGCAAACTATCACAAAAATGGAAAAGCAATTATTCAAGGTATCCAATTATTCAAGGTATTAATATAAAGCCAGTAGATGATCTGATGAATGTCCATATAGGTGAAAAACTCATTTCAATTTAAGTTAGGGAAGGAGGAATTCAGAAGGGGGTAGGGTGCTCTCACTGAATGGGCAAGGGGTGGGGGTGTTTGGCACACCTTCTATGTGTGGGACATAACCACAAAAGGGACTCTGTCTAAGAAAATCAAATATTTGGCCTGGTTGTTTGTACCCTCACATTAACTTAAAATAAATTTACTTAAAATAATTATCCAAAAAAAAAAAATTGGAAAAACAAAAATGCAAAATTATGGTCAAAGTTTATAAAAACATTTTAGTTTTTGCCTTTTAATCCTAGCTGTAGATAGTTTCTTCCATTGACTTCAATGTCTGTGGAAAAGTTCACATAAAATGTATTTCTAACTCACTCTATCTTTCATGCGTTATTAACAATACTGTTAGGGAATCAAAGTTATCCTAGAAGTTGTAGTCATAAGAGCTTAAACTGGAAATTTTAGTTTTCCCTTGGTTTCATCCACTTTTGATTTTTCTATCTGGTTATGTATACATTATGTTACTTTAGAAAAGTTTTTCCCGGCTCGGCGCCTGTGGCTCAACGGGCTAAGGTGCCAGCCACGTACACCTGAGCTGGTGGGTTCGAATCCAGCCCAGGCCCCCCAAACAACAATGATGGCTGCAACCAAAAAAAAAATGGCTGGGCGTTGTGGCGGGTGCCTGTAGTCCCAGCTACTTGGGAGGCGGAGGCAGGAGACTCGCTTGAGCCCAGGAATTGGAGGTTGCTGTGAGCTGTGATGCCATAGCACTCTACCCAGGGTGACAGCTTGAGGCTCTGTCTCAAAAAAAAAACAAAAACAAAGAAAAGTTTTTCCCTTGGAAGAAAAATCCCTAAACTGTCAACTTTATATAGTAATTTATTTTAAGGTAAAAAAAAATATTGCTAAAATGCAAGGAGGATCTCAAAACAGTCTTACTTTTTTTTTTTAGTAGACTTTGTCTCACTCTATTGCCCTTGGTATAGTGCCATGGCATTACACAACTCACAGCAACCTCCAACTCCTGGGCTTAGGCTATTCTCTTGCCTCAGCCTCCCAAGTGGCTGGGACTACAAGCACCCACCACAACGCCGGGCTACTTTTCTGTTTTTGCAGTTCGGCCGAGGCCAGGTTTGAACCCTCCACCTTCGGTATATGGGGCTGGTGCCCTACTCGATGAGCCACAGGCGCCACCCAACAGTCTTACTCTTTAGAGACACTGCATGTACTCAAGTTTACACTCAAGTTAGGAAATGTTTTAAAAACGCTTAATCCTGATCCTCATGTAAAAAAAACTTGATACAACTTTGTCATTGTTTGAGGTGCTAAAGATTGGTCCTGAAGGTTTTGGTCTTTTGTCTTTCAGTCTAAAGTCAAGTGATACCATGATGATGGGGCTCAGAAAACAACTTTAAAATAAAAGCGTCAGAAGTAAAATTTTCTAAACTTGCCTTGTATTCCTGCCTCTTGTTCTAATTCTTACCTGGAGCTAGTCATAGACATCAGAATCCTTCTTACTCAAGGTAGGACATAAAAGTCAGAAATGCTTTTTCTGAAAGATAGCTATATAAAACTTAAAATTATTCTATGCATCAACTAGACATAAAGTAATAATCTAGCCTCATCTGTTTTACTATAAAACTCCCACTCTGGGGGTTGGGGGGTGGAAAGATGGCCCACTGGGGGTAATTTTCACCAGAGGCTCCTGACCAGAGGAGAGATTCTGAACAGATTTGGTCTCTGAAAATGAAGAGGGGGAGCTGAAATAGGAATGAAGATGAACAAGTACACATGATCTCAGCTGAAGCAATCTGCAACTCCAAGAAAGAGGATTCTAGTGAACAAATTCCAGGTACAAAGACCATTGCCAGGAGGATGAGAGACTCCTCCCTGAAGTGGGAGGCTCACTGCATGCTCTCTGCAAGCCAGCAGGGGACAAAAGACATCTCATTTTACCCCAGTGTTGAGAGCCACTAAACACTTGGCCTCCTCCTCCAGAGAGGTCCCACATGTGAGGGTAGACAGCATCCTGCTCGGCATAAAACTGAATGAATACTCTCCCCACAATTCAAAACTCTCAGTCCACTGTTCCCCGCTTGCCTGGTGGTCTAAAAGTCTAACCCCTGCACATCCCAGAGTGTGTGGCCACTCCCTAGGAGGTCCAGGCATTGTGTGGGTAGCAGTGTGGAAGTATCCATTCTAATGGAAGCAAGGGGTGCCACAAGAGAGGACCGTTTGGGAGAAACAAGTGTAGGCTGTGGCATTAAAGCCTAATTCGGACTTTTCCAAGTGGGGCTGCTGATGCCCATTTAGGACTTTCCTGGGCAGGGGAGCTGAACTCCATTAGGACTTCGGAGAGTGGAACCGCTGACTCCAGGTTCAGACTTTCTTGTGTATGTGGGGTGCTGATGCTTGGTTTGCACTTTCAAGGACAGAGCCAATGATGCCTGGTAGGGACTTCCAAGGGCGGAGCCACTGACTCCCAGGTGGGACTTTCAAGGGCAGTCACTGATAGCCTATTTGAACTTTTAAGGGCAGAGCAACTGATGCCTGACTCAGACTTTCAAGGGTGGCACTGATGCCTGGTTTGGACTTTCAATGGTCGAGACTCTGGTGCCCAGTTTGGACTCTCAAGTTCTGGGTGCTATGCCAGGTTTGTCCTTTCAATGGCAGAGAACTGATGCCTGGTTCAGTCTTACAAGGGTGGAAATGCTGATGTATGCCTCTGTCCTGACTGTGGCCAGCAATCTTTCCTGAATTGGTGGTTCACCGGAGGGGATCAAGGTTGAACAGTAGTTGTTTTGAAGTGGGAAAGGACTAAATCTCTTTCACTAGCTGTTGCTGGTTGGGCAGGGTACCACAGTTGCTTATATCTCTTCCCAGCTGAGAGTCCAGTCTGATACCACAACCCTCCATTGGGTAGAGGGGGCTGAATTCAGAACAGAGCCAGTTTGTGCTAGCTAACTAAGTAGGTCTTCAGAGAGTCTGGCTACAGCTATAGGTAAGGCTGTAGGGGATAAGCCAGAATCACAAGCCCTAGCTCATTATTTAAGGACAGATTAACTTTAACACCTGGGGCTCCCTATCCAATCTTACCCTACCACATTTAATTGCCAACTTGCAGAAAATATTCATGGAACAGAATGAGCAGAAGAACACTGGCAACATGAATAATCAGAGTAGATCAACCCCCACCCCAAGGAAAAACAAAGGAGAATAAAAAGGAAGATGGCATTCATAGACAAATGGCTAAAATGTCAAAAATAATATTCAGAATATGGATGGCAAATAAGATAAAGAGAATGGAGGAAAAGATGGAAATACAAATACAAAGGGTAGTTTATAGTACAAGAATATGGGGAAAGGGCCATGGCAATAGGAAGGTTGAGAACCACTGCTCTAAATAGTCCATGGATCATCCTAGGAAATTGATTGTATATTAGGACACAAGTCTAAATTCAGCAAATTTAAAAGAATAGAAATTATTCCTTGTATTGTCTCAGACCATCACACTATAAAAGTTGAACTCAACAGCAATAGAAATCTTCATACTCATACTAAGCCATGGAAAACAAATAACCTTATGCTGAAGGATACTGGGAGAGATTAAAACGGAAATCAACAAATTTGTAGAATAAAATTACAATGAAGACACAAATTATCAACACCTGTGGCATACTGTCAAGGTAGTCTTAAGAGGGAAATTTATAGAGTTCAGAGCCTTCATGAAGAACACAGAAAGAGAGGAAGCCAACAACTTAATGGGTCATCTCAGCCAACTGGAAAAGGAAGAGCAATCCAAACCCCAAACCCAGCTGAAGAAAAGAAATAACCAAGGAGCAGGGTGCCGGTCCCATATGCCAGAAGTGGCAAGTTCAAACCAGCTCCAGCCAAAAACTGCAAAAAAAAAAAAAAAAAAAAAAAAAAAAAAAAAAGAACGAAATAACCAAAATTAGAACAGAATTAAATGAAATTGAAAACAAGTGAATCATTCAAAAGATCAATAAAACAAAGTTTTTTTTTGAAAAGATTAATAAAATTGATAAACATTTAGGTAACCTAACCAGAAACAGAAAAGTAAAATTTCTAATATCATTAATCACAAGTTATAAAGGAGAAATAACAACAGACACCTCAGAAATTCAAAAAGTCCTCAATGATTACTACAAATAGCTCTATTTTCATAAATATAAAAATCTGGAGGAAATGTACCAATACCTGAAAGTGAACCAACTTCCTAGACTCAGCCAGGAAAAAAACCCCACAAATTTTGAATAGACCTATATCAAGCACTGAAATAGCATGAACTATACAAAATCTCCCAAAGAAGAAAAGTCTGGGCCCAGATGGTTTCACATCAGAATTCTATGAAACCTTTAAAGAGTAACTAATATCTATATTACATAACCTTTTCCAAAACTTAGAAAAAGAAGGAATACTTTCCAACACATTCTATGAAACAAATATCACCTTGATCCACAAACCACCAAAGGACACAACAAAGAAAGAAAATGATAGACCAATATCATTAATGAATATCAATGAAAAAATATTCCAGAAGATACTAGCAAACAGAATTAAGTGACGCATAAAAACAATTATAAACCACGACCCAGTTAGTTTTATCCCAGGATTACAAGGTTTGTTCAACATACAAAATCTATAAATATAATACATTGGAGAAGTAAAATAAAACAAAGATCATACAATTCTCTCCATTGATGTAGAAAAAGCTTGATAATATCCAGCATCATTTCATAATTAGAACACTTAAGAAAATAGTCTTAGATGGGACATTTCTTAAACTGATAGAAGGAATCTAAAGCAATGTTGCAGTGAATATCATATTGAATGGAGTAAAATTAAAATCATTCCCACTCAGATCAGGAAGAAGGCAAGGATGCCCACTATCTCCACTGCTATTGAATATAATAATGGAAGTCTTAGCCGTCATAATCAGGAAAGAGAAGGAGATCAAAGGTATCCAGATGGAGTCAGAAGAGAGCAAAATCTCACTCTTTGTGGATGGCATAATCTTATTTCGGGAAAACTCTAGGGACTCAGGTACAAAAATGTCAGAAGCGATCAAGGAACACAGCAGTGTTTCAGAACACAAAATCAATAAAGGCAAATAGGTAGCTTTTATATATACCAATAATAGTCAAGCTGAAAATTATAGTCAAGGACTCTATTCCTTTTACAGTGGTACCAGAGAAGATCAAATACCTGGAATTTACCTAACAATGGATGTGAAAGATGTTTATAAAGAGAATTGTGAATCTCTTAGAACAAAAAATAGCAGAAGTTGTTAACGAATGGAAAAACATACCATGCTCATGGCTAGGAAGAATCAACATTGTTAAAATCTCCATACTACCCAAAGCAATCTACAGATTTAATGTAATCCCTATTAAAGCACCACTGTCATACTTTAAAGAGCTTGAGAAAATAGCACCTTCTTTTATATGGAATCAGAAAAAAACATGAATAGCCAATACATTATTCAGAAATAAAAACAAATCAGGAGGTATCACCAGACTTCAGGATAAACTAAAGTCTATAGTGATCAAAACAGCAAGGTATTGGCACAAATTAGAGAGGTAGAGATATGGAACAGAATAGAGAACCTAGAGATGAACCCAGCTACATATCATCATTTGATCTTTGATAAGCCTATCAAAAGCATTCATTGGGGAAAAGATTCTCTATTTAACAAATGGTTCTGGGTGAACTAGCTGGTGACCTGGAAGAAGACTGAAACTCTAGACAACTGAAAGTGGATCCTCACCTTCGAGAATTAACAAAAATTGATTCTCACTGGATAAGAGATTTAAACTGAAGACATGAAACTATAAAAATACTAGAAGAGATTGCAGGCAAAATGCTTGAAGAAATTGGCCTAGGAGAATTTCTTTTCTTTTTATTGTTGGGGATTCCTTGAGGGTACAAAGAACTAGGTTACAATGATTGCATTTGCTTTTATTTCTGAGTAATGTATTGTCTATTCAAGGTTTTCTCTGATTCCATATAAGACAAAGTACTATTTTTCAAACATCTTTAAAGTATGACAATGGTGATTTAATATGGATTGCATTAAATCTGTAGATTGCTTTGGGTAGTATGGACATTTTAACAATGTTTATTCTTCCCAGCCGCGAGCATGGTATGGTTTTCCATTTGTTAGCATCTTCTGCTATTTCTTTTCTCAGAGTTTCATAATTTTATTTATAAAGATATTTAATGCCCTTTGTTAGGTAAATTCCCAGGTATTTAATCTTCTTTGGCACTACTATAAAAGGAAGAGTCCTTGACTATATTTTCAGCTTGACTATTGTTGATATATATAGATATAGATATAGATATAGATATAGATATATATGAATGATACTGATTTGTATTCATTGATTTTGTAACCTGAAATACTGCTGTATTCCTTGATCACTTCTATGAATTTTGTAGTTGAGTCCCTGGGACTTTCCAGGCATAGGATCATATCATCTGCGAATGGTGAGAGGTTGGTCTCCTCTGACCCTATTTGGATACCCTTGATCACCTTCTGTTGCCTGATTGTGATGGTTAAGACTTCCATTACTATGTTTAATAGCAGTGGAGACAGTGGGAATCCTTGCCTAGTTCCTGATCTGAGTGGAAATGTTTTCAGTTTTACTCCATTCAATATGATATTGGCTGTGGGTTTGCTGTAGATGGCCTCTATTAGTTTAAGAAATGTATCATATAAGCCTATTTTCTTAATTGTTATGATCCTGACAGGATGCAGGATATCATCAAAAGCTTTTTCTATATTAACTGAGAGAATCATATGGTATTTATCTACTGTATTTTATTTATGTGATATATTCTATTTATAGATTTACGTATGTTGAACCAACTTTACATCACGTTACCAGGTTCAGGCTAAGTATAAATATATAATGATCAAAACAGCATGGTACTGGCACAAAAATAGAGAGGTCTATATATGGAACAGAAAAGGGAACCAAGAGATGAACCCAACCACTTATTGCCATTTGATCTGAGATAAGTTTATCAAAAGCAAAAATTGGGGGAAAGATTCCCTATTTGACAAATAGTGCTGTGTGAATTGATTGGCAACCAGTAGAAGACTGAAACTGGACACTCACTTTTCAGCAGTAACAAAAATTGATTCTCACTGGTAAAAGATTTAAAATTAAGAAAGAAAACTAAAAATACTAGAAGAAAGTACAGAGAAGATGATTGAAGAATTTGGTCTGGGAGAATTTTTTATGAGGGGGGCCCCCCTGTAAATTTAAGCAACACCAAAAATATATTACTGGGATCTGTTCAAAATAAAAAGCTTCTGCATGGCTAAGAGCACAGTAAGTAAAGCAAACAGCCTTCGGAGTGGGAGAATATTTTTGTAGGTTATGTTTCTGATAAGGATCTAATAACTACAGTCCACAGAGAACTCAAACTAATCAATAAGGAAAGAACAAATAACCCCATTTCTTAGTGGGCAAGAGGCTTGAACAGCAGTAACTCTGAAGACAGGCACCTGACCTACAAATACATGAAAAAATGCTCATCTTTAATCATCAGAGAAATGCAAGTCAAAACTCCTTTGAGATATCATCTAACTCCAGTAAGATTATCCCACATCACAAAATCCCCAAACTACAGATGTTGGTGTGGATGTGGAGAGAAGGGAACACTTCTACACTGCTGATGGGAATTCAAACTAATATGACCTTTCTGGAAAGAAGCTTGGAGAATACTCAAGGAACTAAAAGTAGACCTGCCATACAATCCTCCAATGCTTCCATAGGCATATACTCAGATGTTGTAAATCATTTTACAAAAAATACATTTGCACCAGAATGTTTATTGCAGCCCAATTCATTAATTGCCAAGTCATGGAAGCAGACTAAGTACTCATCGACTCTGAATGGATTAAAAAATTATGATATATGTATGCCATGGAATACTATGCAGCCATTAAAAAAGATGGACACTTTACATCTTTTATGTTTACCTGGATGAAGCTGAAACATACTCTTCTTAGTAAAGTATCTCAAGAATGTAAGAAAAAGTATCCAATGTACTCAATACTATTATGAAACCAATATATAATCAACTACACTTTCATATGAATGATAAAACAAAACTATAGTTCAGGAAGAAAGAGGGAAGAAAAGGGAGAGGGGAGGGGAGGCAGGAGGTTGGGAGGAGGGAAAGTATTTGGTGGGACTTCATCTATTGTGCATAATGGAACGGTACATTTTAAAGCTATTAAGAGTAGAGTACAATGTATTACCACAACAAATAAGTATATGAGGTGTTGGTTATATTAAGAAGTTTGATGTAAGCTTTCCACACTCTATATCAAATAATCACATTTAACCCCATACATGCAGTAATGTACACAGTTGTGATTTAATAAAAAAGAATAAAAAACAATGATTGCATTTGTTAGGTAAAGTACCTCTTATAATTGTGTCCTGCTCCCCAAAGGTGTGTCACACACGTCACACACCAAGACCCTCTACTCTGTCCCTTCTTCCCTCTCTCTGCTTTCCCTTACTGGGCAAGGCAGTGGTTAGTGCTTTCCCTTATCGGGAAAGCCAGGGCTGAAGCCACCTTAGCCAGTCGTTCTCAACCTTCCTAATGCTGCGGCCCTCTAATACAGTTCCTGTGGATCACAACCCACAGGCTGAGAACCACTTCCTTACCCCAACCTCCCTCCCTCCTTCCCTTTCTCTGCTCTCCCCTTTCCCCACTGTGTATTAAATCATTAATTGTCCATATTTCCTTCCAAAAAGGTATTAGTTTGCAGTCCCACTAGCAGTGTAAAAGTGTTCCCTTCTCCCCACATCCATGCCATCATCTGCAATTTTGAGATCTTGAGATTTGGCAATTCTCACTGGGGTTAAATGATATCTCAGGGTGGTTTAGATTTACATTTCTCTAATAATTAGGAATTATGAGCATTTTTTCATGTTTCTTAGCCATTCATCTGTCTTCTTTAGAGAATGTTCCATTCATCTCTCTTGCCCATTGTTATATGAGATTGTTGTTTTTTTTCATGTTGATTAATTTGAGCTCTCTGTACATCCCAGTTATTAAGCTTTCATCTGATTCAAAATATGAACATTTCTTTTCCCATTGTGTAGGTTGTCTATTTGCTTTGGTTATTGTCTCCATAGCTGTCCAGAAGCTGTTCAGTTTAATTAAGTCCCATTTGTCTATTTTTATTGCTGTTGCAATTTCCACGGAAGTTTTCTTCATAATCTTTCCCCAGACCATATCTTCAAGTGTTTTTCCTATGCTTTTTTTTTTTTTTTTTTTTTTTGGGGGTTTTTTTAATTTCATGCCTTAAATTTAGGGCTTTTATCCATCTGGAAACAATTTTTGTGAGTGGAGAAAAGTGTGGGTCCAGTTTAATTCTTTTACATGTGGATATCCAGTTCTCCCAGCACCATTTATTGAATAGGGATTCTTTGCCCAGTGTATGTTCTTGTTTGGTTTATCGAAGATTAGATGGCTATAAAATGTTACTTTCATTGCCTGGTTTTCTATTCGATGCCAAATGTCTATGTATGTATTTTTGTGCCAGTTCTATGCTGTTTTGATCACTATGGCCTTGTGGTACAGCCTAAAGTCTGGTATGTTGATGCCTCTAGCTTTGTTTTTATTATTAGAACTGCCTTCTATACTGTTTTTTTTCTGGTTCCATACAATGTGAAGAATCATTTTTTCCAAGTCTTGAAAGTACAATGTTGGTATTTCAATATAGATAGCATTGAATCAGTACATTGCTTTGAGAAGTATAGAAATTTTAACAATGTTGATTCTTCCCAGCCATGAGCATGATATGTTCTTACGTTTGTTAATGTCCTCTGCTATTTCCTTTCTTAGGGTTTCATAATTTTCTTTATAGGGATCCTTCACCTCTTTTGTTAGGTACATTCCTA